>JAUPMG010173781.1:0-10538 GCA_031762675.1 Pachysandra terminalis
CAATCCTCAAACTATGCAATTATCAAACAAGAGAATTAAAAACCTAAAAATCATGAGATTAAACCATAAACAAGAGACTAGAGTTTACATCAACACTCCACCAGGAGTTTAGCTACTCATGGATGGCCAATCTTAAATAAGGATGTAGAAGTTCATCTCTATGCACAGCATCTGCTCCAGCAAGAACACGAAGAATAGATTGCAGAACAGATAATTCTTGAATTTCAATTCTATTAAAACTCTAATTCTCATCATAAAAATCTCTAGCCTATCAGGAGTCTTATAATACAAGTTTTCTCCTTTCAAAGTTATCTAAAGGAAATAGAAGACTAATCCTGTATAGACCAAAACAATAGAAAAATATAGAACTGCTGCTAAATTCCCATGTGCGCTCGATCGCACTGCCCGTGCAATCGATCTCAATGCGATCGATCCTAATACTGTGCGATCGATCTCACAGTGGAATTTGCTGGGCTTTTGGCTGAGCTTTTACTTAGTCTTTTGGGCTTCACTTGGGCTTTCTATGTGGGCTTTCTCCTCTATCTTCAAGGTGTAAATGGGATTAAGTTTGAGCCTTGATCATCCCCTCTTACCAGCCTTGAAGCTTTATCCAATTGAGGCTTTAGTGGCTTGGGTTAAGCCCATATTCTCCTCATCCTCACCAAACCTGCAAAACAATATAAATGCATTAATTCATTCACATAAATATATCTCTAAGACTAATAAGCATCAGTAATAAGTCCAAAAGTGCAAGTGTTACACACTTATTAGAAACCTTGAATAGGTATACCCCCCTCTGGGAGTGGCATGTGACAAAGTGGTATTAGAGCTAGGTTTTAATTACATCTTAGGAACATAGTGAAGAAGTAAGTAAGAAGAAATAAGAGTAAAATGATTATAAGGAACCCTATAGAATATCGGGGTAATGTAGATAAGGGAATAGATATGTACGGATGAGAATGAGAATTGGTTGTTGTTTATGCTTCCTTAAGGGTTATTGTCTGAAAGAAAATGAAGGATAGGAGCGCATTATTCCTGAAGGTCTAAAGATTTAACTTTAAGGATGTCATGTGTAGTGAGTATATTGGGTTAGAAAGTCCAATGGGACATGTTAATCAAAGGCTTGCCAGATGCTGATTGCTAAATCGTATATGATTATTTAAAACTCTAACATTGACCAAGTACCTCCATAAATAAGGGACAATGTAATTGCAAATGCATTGGACCTAGAGTTTATGTAAAGAAAGGTGTGTTGGTATAATTATAATGCAGGGATAAATGATACCCTATGATATATGTATAATGGAACATTCCCAAAAAGAGAAAATTTTGACAGAAGTTAATTACGTAAAAATAAAGGATAAGGAATCTAAAGGAAGACTAGATTAATGTGAAAAATGTTTTCATAAATAAAAAAAACTATTGTTGTAGTAATTTACATGATTACCAATTTTTTTTATTGTAATCTGATGTGTGACAGAAGTCAGTATATGTGTAAATGTGATGGTATTTAAATGGAAATAATTTATGAGCATTTGGGTTGCCTATTGTGTAGAAATTTCAGTAATTTAATTAGTAAAAGGCAATTAAAAATTGAATATATATTAAAATCTCATTTTTGCGTGCATCGATAGACCAACCGGCAGCCACTGGTACACTGACGGGTTGGGGGCACTAGAACCGCAACTCATGAAAACATTGAAAAATTTAGGGCTTTTCATTTTAACTTGATTCTAAGCCTACCTAAACCTTCCTAAACCCACCCAAAACCCTTATAGAGTGATTCGAGAACCTCCATTTCATTCTCTTCAAGCTTTTGCACTTGAGAGTTTAATCCAAGAAGAAAAACCCTTATACTTTGAGTTTGTAGTGCGTTCATCATACATCCGTCATGGCAAGGGTGAAATCTGTAGCAAAGAAGAATCCCAAAAAGAGAGCACGTGTCTCTACGAGAAGAACGCATTGGGAAACATTCGAACCTTCATACCGTGAGTCGAAATCTGAAGAGCACACTGAAGAAGAATCCGAAGAATAAGCTTCCGAATCTGAGTAGAGAGTGAGGCCTTCATGACCAGCTACTGAAGTCGAGATGTTAATTTCACACATGTTTTTCAACAAGGAGATTATCATAGAAAGGCCTATAGATTTTGAGCATGTGAGACCCTATGGAGTGGTAAACATCATAGAAAATGCTAGGTGGTTACCTATTTTATCTTGGGCAGATCGACATACCTGGCCATTGTCCAGTTCATGTATTCCTCAATGAAGTCTTACAATGAGAAAAGCATGGTGATTGAATTTGAAATCCGAAAGATGACACACCACTTGAGAGTACCTTTAGTCGCCGAGGTCATGGGTTTGACCATGAACCCAAAAGTGATTTATCTACCTGATCTTTTAGGGTCGGATAGGGAAGTAATCACCACAAGGTTGTGTGGGAAGATGATGAAATGGACATATGAGAATGCTCTTACATCCACAGCCATGCTACCCTAGTACCAGATTTTTCATAATATTTTTGCATGTAATATATACCCTAGGAGCGGGAACAAGACCGATTTGGCTTCACACATGGTTCAGATTATGAACCAGCTAGCTTTAGGTGCACAGCCTTGCCTCTCTAGTCCTATTATGCAACATATTATTTACTTCATCTTCAACCCAAGGAAGGGGAATCTACCATTTGCCTGTTTGATGACTGAACTAGCCAGAAGATGGGGAGTACTTATTCCTCCACTTAGAGAGATAGTTTGAGTTCAGAGCTACTCCAACAACAACCTGAAGTTAGACCTCAACCACCTCAAGAATCCGGGAGAAGAAGAGATAGGGGACATCCAGAACAAGAAGTGTAGTGACCCTGACCATACCATTTAATTTGATAATTAAATGATAGTTAATCCTTATTTTAAACCTTAGGATCTAATTGTAAAAAGAAGGGCTGAATTGGACCCTCATGTAATTTTGAATAAATTATGGTAACTTGTGTTAATTGTTGTGAATTAGGTGGATTGGGCTTGGACCCTACACAATAAACTCAATTTGGATCATGGACCGGTTGAATAGCCCATTGGGCATAAGGGAAGGCTCATTAAGTAATTATACCATTATTTGAATTAATTGAGTGGGATAATGGAACTCTTCCACTAACTCATGTACCTTCCAAATAGAGAGAGAAACTGTCTTTGTTGTTTCACATGTCCAAAATGAAAGAGAGAGAAGGAAGAAATCTATGTTGAAGGAAAAAGAGAGAGAAGGAAGATGAAGAAGGCAAAAGGAAGGCTTGGTGATCTTCTATTGCTGAAAATCTGCAGAGAAAAGATCTGAGAAGAAGAGGTAGGGATTCTCCATTGATTTTATGGTAGTTATATTCATAGGATTTTAATGATACTTTAGATACATGTAAGTGGTGCATGATTCTGTGGATTTATATGATCTGAACTGTTTTATGAGATCTTGTGGTATTTGCATATTTGTATAGAATAACATTTGTGTTAAGGATTCATGTGATTAAATGAATATGTATGAATATATTCATGTTTTAAGGTGATTGTGATGTTTTATGAATTCTTATGAATTAATTAAAATTTCCAGATTTATTTCATATATGATTATGGGATTTAAGTAAATGTTGATTTGTGTGTATAGTTTAGATTGATATGTTGAGATTGATTAGGTGTATGATTATAGGAATCAACTATATTATATTTAGAAGTGAAATTAGGATTGTGAGAGTGTGGGCACGAAGCCCTAGGAAAACACCAAGTTCTAGGCTAGATTTGTCGCTCGGTAGGAGGACTCTCGGTAGATACCGAGCATCTACCGAAAAAACCCAAAAAATTGTGAGCACTCAGGACTATTTACCGAGAACTTCGGTAGGAACCTTAGTAGATACCGAGGATCTACCGAAGCTCAAATGAACCCAAACTCTATGGGGAGCTTCTATTTGAGGATGTGGACATGCCTATAAGGTTAGTTAGTCTGCAAAATGAATGGTTAGGGCTATATGATGAAAGGTATATGATAGGTTTGATTTTCAGTAAGATATGACAGTTTCCGAACTTGATATGATGAGGATATGACCTAAAAGGGTTTGGATATAGGAAATGGATTTCAAGATGAGGTTAGGAAGGCTAGTGAGGTTAGTCTAAATAATTGATTGGTGTAAGTAGTGCTATCCACAATTTGTGTGTATGATTGATTGTACTATTTGAATTGTGAATGTTTGTGAGTGGTGCTGGTAGTATCCATTGGAAATCAATGGGATTGAATATGTGCTTGATTGTGAATGTTTGTGAGTGGTGTTGGGAGCATACACTGGTACTCAATGGGATTGACTATGTGTTTGGTTATGAGTGTTTGTGAGTGGTACTGGGAGTATCCACTAGAAGTCGATTGACTATAAGTAATGGTGCATTCTACCGTGTGGTGAAAGTCCCTTAAAGAATGGTTTAGTGTAATAGTGTATTCTACCGTGTGGTGAAAGTCCCTTAAAGAATGGAACAGTGTATTGGTGGTATTCTACCGTGTGGTGAAAGGCCCTTAAATAATAGTGTACTGGTGGTATTATACCGTGAGGTGAAAGTCCCTTATAGAATAGGAATGGTGGCATTCTACCGTGATGTGCAATTCCCTTAATGAATGGAATTGTGGCATGTGATTTGGCTAAGCCTAATTACCCCTGCATTACATATGCATCACCATCTACATTTCATTGTGCGTAGCTGCATCATATCATATTCATTAATCATTGTGCATGTTTGACTTAAAGTGAATGCTTGTGAGTACTTCCATTTATTGATTGTTTGTGTTGTGATTGTGATCTATGTTTGGTGACATGGTGGGACCATGTGGATTGAACTGTGTTTGTGGCATGGTGGGACCATGTGGATTAGTCAAGGCATGATGGGATCATGTAGACTATATATTAAGGCATGATGGGACCATGTGATTTACTTGTTAAGCATAGTGGGATTATGTGGTTTGTTTGTATGTATTGGGGGACTATGTGGTTTGTTTGTATGCATAGTGGGACTATGTAGATTGCATGTTATGCATAGTGGGCCTATGTGCTTTGATTGTTGGTACATGATGGGATCATGTAGTTTATGTTTTAATGCATAGTTGGACTACGTGGATTAGGTGTAATGCATGATGGGATCGTGTGGACCTATGGTTTATGATGGTGGGACCATGTGAATGAATTGTTATGATGTGATAAGAATACATGCGTGATTTGCAATTATAATGGGATTATATGGTTGATAAACTTTAATGGAATGTAATTGGATTACAATGTGCTATGTGATATACATGTTGACTAGTATGTAATATGATAATGAGCATGATAATACGCGGTGAATGACATATTATCTATTGGGTGAAATTGCATGAATTAATCCGTGTTATTATGATTCTATGAAGATAGTTATTGTAATTTCTTTGGATTTATCTATAGGCTTCGGCTGACCCTATATTGAAACAGGAAATCAGTTCATTTGAGAAGCGGGACGGGAGAGGAGTTTCTTTAGGTTCAGATGCATGAACAATCCAATGGATTTTGTTCTGTTTTATTTATTGAACTTGGTTTTGACCCGAGTGGGCATTACAATTGTGATAGACTAGACATTCTTTTGGTTGTGAGCTTAAGCTTAACTTGCATTAGTTAAGTTAATGGTTTTAAAATATTCAGTCTTTCGCTCGTTACAATTTAAACTCTGATTAACCAAGATAGTGGTTATGTATTATGAATAGCTATCCGCATCCACGTGTTGGATCCGAAGGTTATTCCCTTGAAAATCCTCGAGATCCTATATCTCAGATTTGGGGCGTGACAGAGTGGTATCAGAGCTCTAGGTTTTAAGTTATCTAGGCTTTGAGAAATCTTAAGGTACAATGAAATCCTAGGATGAAAACCTAGAAACATGTGAACCTAGGAGCCACATCTTTGTATTGTGTGCAATATATTTTGGTATAATATGTGCTTTAGTGATGTGGTGTGTTGATGTGCCTATGTGTGAATATATGTATGTATATATGTGTTAATTTTGGACTATCATACTCCATACTTAGAGACTTGTTACTTGTGTAGATGACTGGTCGTAGAAGGAATGTTACAGTTGGAGAGGGTTCATTCGGAGGGGATGTAGATCCTAATTGTCGAGGATCTACCAAGTTTTTGGAGACATGGTCACTGCTTTACAGGATGAACAAGATATGAGGCAGACTCTGGCAGTTCCAAGGAATGGAAATGGAGGAGGGGTGACTTGTGTTGAAAGGTTTAAGAAGTTGTCACCACCTTTCTTTGATGTAAGTAGAGAGCCAATGTGGGTTGAAGATTGGGGAGAGGAACTTGAAAGGATATTTCAAGCAATTGATTGCCCAACTGATCAAAGGGTTTGATTGGTTGTCTTCATGTTAAAAGGGGAGGCTTATTAATGGTGGAAGATCATAGTAGGGGATCAAGGGGAAATAAGGGAGTGGGAAGAGTTTGAGAGGCAATATTTCGAGACTTACTTTCCTAGTAGTTACAAAAGGTCTATGGCTGTGGATTTCATGAAACTAGAGTAGGGTTCCCTTACTGTGAGACAATACGAAGGCCGATTTTCTATGCTCTCTCGCTTTGCACCTCAGATGGTGGCAAATGAAGGAGATAAGGCCGCAAAGTTTGAAGAAGGATTGAAACTGGAGATCAGGTCAAAGTTAGTAATTATGAGACTCAGGATTTATACTCAAGTCCTTGAATGTGCTCAACGTGTGAAGAGAGACAATCAGAACCTGGTACAGCAGAGAGAGACATCCCGTGGGGACAAGGGAAAATTCCAGCCTTATAATCAGAAGGGAGGAAAGAGGGCTAGGGCAGATGATTATCCAAGGAGAGTTGAACCAAGGCTAGTAACAACAATAGAAGCTCCTATTGCTTCCCCATTCATACAGTAACGACCTCCAGTGACTTGTTTCTATTGTGGCAAGCTAGGGCACTTCAAGAAAGATTGCCATGAGAGAATCCGAGTGGAAGGCTCAGGAAAAAGGGTAGATCATGGACCTCAGCCTTGTGGGCAAGAACATGCTATGACTAACAGGACAATGCAGAAGGATGAGGAAGCCACTAATTCTGTAGTGGAAGGTACCCTTACGATCTTTCATTCGCTTGCAAAATATTTGATTTGATTCGGGTGCTACACACTCTTTTAATTCGGTAGAGTTTATGCATGCCTTAGGTCTTAAACCATCATATATGAGAGAACCTTTGAATATAACAAGCCCCGTAGGAGGAATAGTGTCGCGACCCAAATCCGAGCCATGGGAATCTCGAGGATTCCAAGGCGCCGACTTTCGGACCCACCGTGTGGATACGGATAATCACCGTTACGTCAACCCTTACCTGGTTGAATTAGAGTCTCAACAGAATAATAATTAGTGGAAGTCTTTAAGAATTAAAACCATCACCCAACCAAACATGTCGGGAAATGAACCCACATAAGTAGTAAGTTTAGAATATCTCTATTACAATTTCGCCCTCCATGGGGTCAAACCAAAGTAAATAAAATAACATAAAAGTGAAGTCAATGTAGTCTCAAAAATATATAGTGTCTCTAACACCATTGCCAAAGGCTAGCCAAGACTCAGACCTTCTGATCACCTGTAGAGATAAGGATCAGTCGAAGCCTAGTAGAGTAATCCAATGAGTCTACAATTCTTACTTTTATGCATGTAAATCAACATAGTTCATTTCCTTCATTCAACTAAGGACATACTATCGCAGACATATGTGTATTATCATTTCATCATACTATATATCACATACTAACACGAATATTTCAATCATCACGTAACATTATAGTTCACATGACAACCACAATATATCTAATCATAATCATCAGTAAATCATAATCCCCATAGTCCCATTATGATAAGGTTCCCCACATGATTCTATCATGTTCAAGCAGATTCCACATGGTTCCACCATGTTCCAAACAACAATCACATAATGTAAACGTGGTCCCACCATGCTATAATACAATAAGATCACAACAATCACACAGTCTAATAGTGCTTCACAACAAGCATCACATGGTCCCACCATGCTACGACCAACTAACTAGATAAACATGTATCACATACCTAATACATAACCATTCCTTTAGGGACTTGCACTCACGGAGGAAATCTCCTGTATCATTCTTTTAGGGACTTACACCCACGGTGGAAACATACCCTTATGCACATAAGCAAACAGATATCAATACATAGTCTCACTATGATCATAGGCAACACCCATCACCATTCTTTTAGGGACTTTCACCCACAGAGGAAGCCACTAGTACAATCCTTTCCTTTAGATACTTTCACCCATGGTGGAAATACACCTGTGCAATCCTTTCCTTTTAGGAACTTTCACCCACGGTAGAAGACACCTTTCTAAGTTATTGCCTTTAGGGACTTTCACCCACGGTGGAAGCTCACCTATCCACAATCAATAAGTCACAATGTGCATGCATCACAATCAAATCAAATACAGTGCGGTGCAATTCAAGGTATGGTGCAAGCATGGAGTGAAATGAGATGCAGTGCAATGCAGGGTGTTAGCAGGCCTCACTCAGTCACATGCTCATTCCACCTCACGACCATAGGACCCATCCTTTTAGGGACTTTCACCCACGGTAGAAACACACCTGTCATCAATCTCTTCCTTTAGGGGCTTGCACCCATGGTGGAATTACCATATCTACGACCTTTAGGGACTTTCACCCACGGTAGCAACACCTGTCATCATTCTCTTCCTTTAGGGGCTTGCACCCACGATGGAGTTACCATATATATGACCTTTAGGGACTTTTACCCACGGTAGCAACACCTGTCATCAATCTCTTCCTTTAGGGGCTTGCACCCATGATGGAATTACCATATATACGGCCTTTAGGGACTTTCACCTATGGTAGCAACACCTGTCGTCAATCTTTTCCTTTAGGGGCTTGCACTCGTGGTGGAATTACCATCTATACAACCTTTAGGGACTGTCACCCACGGTAGCAACACCTGTCAAAGTACTTTCCTTTAGGGACTTTCACCCACGGTAGCAATACCTATCAAAATTCCTGTCTTTAGGGACTTTCACCCACGGTAGCATTACCTATCAACAACACAATTCAAGTTATTCAAATCACAAACACAATCACAGTATTGGATACTCACTGAACCCTCAATCAGTCGTTCACATTCAAATCAACATCATCAAATTCACATCTAAGTGATACATAAGTCAACCCAATCATCGTAGGTCAACATCGGAAGCTAGAAACAATAATCACCAAATCTAGTCTTACATGACCCATTCAATCCATACTAATCTTATATTGAGGTCCTAAGACCACATCCAAAGTCTATGAGTTAATAACACTTCATTTATCCTTCGTTCAGTCCTGCAATTCCAAGTTTTGGAACTTTACCTACACTTTCTATGATTCATTCAAATCTAGACCTTTTGCACACAAACCATCCATATAGGCATGTGCACAACCCATTGGGGATCACCCTCACAAATTTTGAAGTCATCTGGACTTCGGTAGCTGCTCGTTAGCTACCGAGTGTCCTACCAAAGTTTTCGGTAGCACAACTGCTGAAGCTCGGTAGAATGTCCCGAGAGCAAGCACTTTTCCCCCATTTCGGTAGCTACTTGGTATCTGCCGAATGACCTACCGAGAGTCTCGGTAGCATTGCTATCGTAGCTCAATAGCATGTCCCGAGAGTACACACTTTTCACTGATTTTGGTAACTAAATCGGTAGCTGCCGAGTGACTTGCCAAACGTATAAACTGAGCCAAAATCTGGGTTTTGACTAAGGCTTTGTACTACTAATCATTCCCATTGATTTCTAAGTTCTTAGCAATCCAAAAACATGTCCCTAAAACCTATACATATTTCTCAAACAATATATACACACAAGGCTTGTTTATTCTCATGGATGTAATAAGTAATCAAATCATGGATCATAAACACATTAATACTCATAAGAAGTCATGAATACACATGACCATAGCATCACAAGTGAACATGGAGATCAAGCAGCTTGATTTGTTCTTTCTAGTTCATATAGATCCTAGATCTAATCATGCTCACATGCTAGAATACACAACCAACTATATCTATAGTATTGAGATAATACATAAAATTAAACACCGTAAAAACACATGAATCCCTACCTGTTTCCTAATCTTTTCTTCTTAGATTTGTTTCCTGCAGATCCAGCAATGGCAGATCACCGCTTCACCCCTTCTTCCTTTTTCCTCCATAGCCTTTCTTCCTTCTCTCCTCTTCTTTATTTTCTCTATAGCAGAACACTTTCTCTCTTTTGATCAAACGTGTAGAGATACTTTCTCTCATCTGATCACATACATCAAGCAAGAGAATAGGTTAAGGACCCTTTCCATGCTTACATGTGTCCTACCCATATCTATTTATAACTTCTAATCTAACTTCCAAGGTGAAAGACTAATAAAACCTTAATGAATAAATTAAATGGCACCTCCATCCCCTTTTGT
>JAUPMG010173822.1:0-10537 GCA_031762675.1 Pachysandra terminalis
TAGGGTTCAAACTGTATCAAATGGATGTCAAGAGTGCTTTTCTTAATGGGATTCTGAATGAGGAAGCATTTGTAGAGAAACCAAAGGGTTTCGAGGATCCTCACCACCCCACTCATGTGTATAGATTGAAAAAGACCATGTACGGCTGAAACAAGCTCCTAGAGCATGGTATGAGAGGTTAACAAATTTTTTGATTGAAAAGGGCTATGAGAGAGGGGAAGTATATAAAACACTATTCATTAGGAGATTCAACACTAGAATTATCATTGCTCAAATTTATGTTGATGACATTGTTTTTGGATCTACCTCTCAGGGCAAGACAGGTGAATTTGTGAATCAAATGAAAAAGGAGTTTGAGATGAGCTTGGTTGGTGAACTAACTTATTTTCTAGGTTTGCATGTCAAGCAACTTGCAGATGGGATTTTTATCTCACAAAGCATATATGCCAAAAACTTACTTAAGAAACTTGGTTTAGAAAGTGCTAAACACATGAGGACACCCATGGGAACAAATCTGAAATTAACAAAATATGAGAGTGGTACCTCTGTTGACCCAAGTTTGTATAGAAGTATGATTGGGAGTCTCCTTTACTTGACTGCTAGCAGACCTAACATTTGTTTTAGTATAGGCATATGTGCTAGATACCAGGCAAACCCAAAAGAGTCACACATATCTGTTGTTAAAAGAATTATCAGATATGTTAGTGGGACTGCTGATTATGTAATCTGGTACTCTAATGACACTGATTCAAGTCTTGCAGGTTTTAGTGATGCTGATTGGGCAGGAAATGCAGATGATAGAAAGTGCACCACTAGACGATGTTTCTATCTTGGAAACAACCTTGTATCTTGGTACAGCAAGAAACAACCTTGTAACTTGGTACTCAATTTCTCTATCAACTGCTGAGGCTGAGTGCATTGTTGCTGGTAGTTGTTGCACTCAACTATTATGGATGAAACAGATGCTTCAGGACTACGGTATTTTATAAGATATTTTGACTATTTTTTGTGACAATTCCAGTGCCATAAATATCTCAAAAAATCCAGTTCAACACTATAGGACTAAGCACATTAACATAAGACATCACTTCATTAAAGAGTTAGTTGAAAACAATGTTTTAGAATATGTTGCAAAAGAGAAACAACTTGCAGATATTTTTACCAAAGCTCTTGATTCATTGAGATTTGACTCCCTGAGGAAAACCTTAGGGATCTGTACAATGTAATTATTTTTTCATCTTGCATTGCATTCTAGGATCAGCATTTAGGCATAAGCATTCTTTTCATGATTTTGTCTATTCTTCATATTTACAATCTTTGAATTTTAACATTCAAATCTGAAAATACTGAGTTTTGGATTAATATTGTTTTTGAAGGAGAACCAAAAGATTTGAGCACATTGCAATGGCATTCTGAACTGAATTCTTGAAATAAGTACAACTTCAGTGAATAAGATTTTTTTTGAAGGATTTTGTTGATGATCTCTGGTTTCATATATGTGTGAAGACATCTATGAGTAATCTGGGCTTATGTATTACCAATATGCAGAGGAAGATCTACCGTGAGAAAAGAGTTATCTTAGTGAAAGTCCTCATTGGAAAGAGCTACCTACACTATTGTGTGAAGCTATCCATGAGTAATATGGACCTATTACCAATATGTAGAGAAAGATCTACCATGAGAAAAGAGCTACCTGAGTGATAGAGTGAAAGCTACAAACTGATCAAATAAAAAAAATGGGGATCAAGGAAACTATCAACAGATCTTTCAAAAAGATTGATTTGAAACAAAAAGTTAGAAATATGAACGGATTCATAAAGAATGTAGCATGCTGATCACACACACACTTGGTTCAAAATTCTGATCAATCTGAATCTGATTGAGTAATTTCAGTTCAAATGTTAAAGTTTACATATTGTGAAGATGAAAAACTCACTAGTCTATGATGGATGCTCATATTTATTTTTCATGCATTTTTATTTTAAAAAAAGGAATAAATTTTCTAAGCTTGGTTTAACTTATTTGTTATGTTGCTAACTATGCTACAACATATTCTATGGACTTCTGGTTCTTGTCAATTCAGTTAATCCTAACTGTATTTTGAAAATAAGTGATGCCCCGTGTCTAGACTGAGTTTTTTAGGGTGTATATGGGCTTTTTATATTTTATAGGGCTTAAGTCTTAAAACCTATCCTTAAAGCTGTGTACTCATCATCTTCTTTATTCAAACTTGAGTTTTCCCTCTTCAAATAACCCTAACCCCCAAATCTCGTTTTAGGGTTTTTGTTGCTTGAATCTTGCAGGATCAATCAAAAATGATTAGCACAAGGAACTCGTGTGGCGGTTTGTCGACTCGGAGTGCCAAGAAAAGGAAAGACAGAACATTCTCGTCTGGTTCGTCCTCTTCCAAATCCAGCATGTCGAAACGTCAAAGAGACTTTTTCGTTACGCAAGGGCTTCCCATTCCATCAGTTTCTGATCCTATGACTGGGAAAGGTTCTGAAACAGAGCCATTGAAGATCCCTGATTCTACAGACCCGAGTCATACACCTGAAGAAGAACGGTAGCCCTCATCTCAATCTCAGCCGATTGTATCATCGTTATTAGGGCTTGAACATGTTCCTTCTCCCGGGTCTCCCTCATGGTACCCTACTCTAACCTATTGCAAGGTTCAAATTCCTTTGCATGGAACCTCAAGCCCCCAATCTGCTCAGTCCATGGAAGAAGAATTCAAATCAGATGAGGCGTTTGGAGTACCTTCTAAGAGCATTGTTCCCAAGAGGAAAGCTCCTTCTGAACATGTTGATAAGAAGAAGAAACTTTCTTCCTCTTCATAGACTACAAAGCAAACAGACCCCGGGTATGTGTTATCTGAGGCAAATTCCTCTAAATTTTACTATGATTTCAATAAAATCATATGGGATTTTGTTACTAAGAGAAAGTTACACTCAGAAAGGGTAATTCACATAAAGATCATGAGAGTGCAGGGATTGTACAGTTGATTAAAGACCGCGGCATTTTTGGAACTGTCTCTATGTCAAAACCCTTTGTGAAGAATGTGATCTTTGAGTTTTACTCTCATTTGCATCGGGACATCTCAAATCCCTCTTCTTCTCGATATTACAAAATTTTTGAAAGAGGTCATGTATTTGATTTTTCTCCTATGGTTATCAATCAGTATTACGATTGTTCCTCACACCCCTCTGATAAAGCACAGGAATTAAACCAAGATCTAAACATGG
This sequence comes from Pachysandra terminalis, assembly GCA_031762675.1. Taxonomy (NCBI): domain Eukaryota; kingdom Viridiplantae; phylum Streptophyta; class Magnoliopsida; order Buxales; family Buxaceae; genus Pachysandra; species Pachysandra terminalis. Next base: position 3,243 of record JAUPMG010173822.1, read on the forward strand.
ATGAAATGATTGGTGAATTAACTAGAAAATGTCTTTCTAAATGGCCTGAGTCTAACTCCTTATATGCTTATTTAAGTGTCAAGTATTCTGTTTTACATAAGATTGCATTGTTGGATCTTCTTTATGCTCTATATAAAGTTATGAGCAGATGCGTGTTCTGTAACTTCTCAGAGTTCAAGTTCATTATTCTTGAGTTGTTCAAGTTTTCAGTTCTTCGAGAGAAGAACTTTGAGTCTTCGGGAGAAGACAGCCTACAGATTGAAGGGAGTTCAACTATGCAGACATTGAAGACAAGTGGTGCTCGCTGAACAAGTCCAAGAAGATGATTCAATACGGTGGCAACAGATTTTAAAAGAGTCATTATTTTGTGTAAGTCCGATTAGTGATTGTAATCTTGATATCTTAGTGGATTGTTTAATGTTTGGGCATGACCCTAAGGAATAGGTTTTTATCGAACCTCGTAAAAATTGCATGTGTTCTTATCTTATTATGCTTTAGATAATTTCAATTAATCTAATAATTTATAATAATTAGATTAATTGTTAAAACCAGATCTTACAATAACTATTTTTTTTAATGATATAGTGATCAAGAAAACCGTTCCAGGGTTTGCAAGGCCACTATTGGATTTAAGTAAAGAATCCTTTGCAAAAGTGATGGATAAAGCATTTGGAAGAACCTTGAATCCACCATTTGATCCTTATGCCAATGGACTCAATTTCCTTCTTGCATCATATCTAGTTCCTTATGTCGGGCTCACCGGATACGTTGGAGTTAATTCTAGACAAACCGGAGGGTAGGACTTCAAATCCAATTTATTTTTCTTGTAATAGTTTATGATCTAAATTTAAATTTTGTATTAAGTATTCCTTAAATTAATGTCAACAGCTTAGAAACTGCGTACCCACTGTCCTTGAGTCATTATTGATGAACAAGTATGGGTGACAATGGTTTGGTAAAATTGTGCTGACACTTCCCATTCACGTAAAAAAAAATAAGAACCCTTGGGTTAAGTCTATATATTAATAGATGTCAACCCAAACTGAATCAGCGCCATCTATTAAATAGGTTAGAGTTGGTTAACTCAAACCCAACCCGTTTAAGAACATGTAAACTTAATCCGTTTATTTAATAAATTTATTTTTAACTATATAAAATTTAACTAGAATAGTAAGTAATCACACTATGTTAAACACACAAATATATATATATATATATATATATATATATCACTAAGTGTGATGTTAAAAACTAAACTTCATGTTGGTAAAATGAAAACATAGGCTGGAGTCCTAGCGTAACCGCTTGTCATAAAAATACTAAAGATTAGGTCTATTGCGATGTCACCCCTTCAACCCTAATTTTGTGGACCTACCTTCGGTTACGGTCTTTATATAATTTTGATATCATTGGCAGGTTTAAAAAACCTCAACCCTGAACTCTATGAATAGTTTGTAAACCAAAACACTACCCCGCCTTGTACGGATTCTTAATGGGTCAGGTCATTATGCCACCTATATGAAAAAATGAGTCCCGAATTTCTTTATCAAAGAAAAACTATTTCACAACAAGATCACTTAGTTCTTCTATCTATATGGCTCATATGCATATTATAAATTGGTGATGAATTTTTTGTTTATTCAATTCAATATGGTTAGATTGGAAGAAGAAGTAAGTAGTCAATTGAATACAAGAACCTGAGAATTTAATCTTCTTACACATATTCTTTTTGTCCCTCCAATAAACCAAGTTATGTTATTGATCTCATTCTTTGAAAATGCAATGCAGCTTGTTGCAGGTCTATTGGGTGTGGAATCAGGCCAAGATGCAGTTATCCGAACACTTGTTTACAAGCAAGCCTTGAAGAAGGTTCATCCTTATGGAATTACAGTATCAGAATTCACAAAAAGGATTTCAGAATTGAGGAATAAACTTAGACATTCAAGTGTAAAAGATGAAGGACTTATCGTTCCATCATCTATGGGAGCCGAAGGAAAAATTTCCGGTAGCATATTAGTTGGAGATGAATACTCAATTGCTTACCAAAGGTCGTCCGAAGAAATTTTGAGCATAGTTTATGGGAGTGGTAGTGAGCATGTTGCAGGAGGTGATTATTCCTAGTGTATGGGTTGACCTGATGAAATCCAAATACCTACGAGGTAACATATATTTCAGGTCAACGTGAAGAAATCCGACTCTTGGAGTTTAGAAACAACCATGCAAAGCGAGGCACATTATCAGTGAAGATTCCAAATGGGTTATTGCCCAATGGGGATTCTATCAGTATATATGACAACTGGATACCACACAAAGATCCCCACTGGAAAATCCCTCTACTTCCTCAGGATTGTCCGATTAGATTGGTCTCAGATCTAATCGACAAAGACTGTAAAGTGTGGAACATCCCTCTCCTCGAGAAGTTCTAGCCTTCGGATATTGTAAACAAAATCAAGGCCATCCCCGTCTCTTCTTCTCGATCCCAAGATCTAAGGATTTGGGGTGAAACAGCGAATGAGGAATACTCAGTTGCTTCAGCTTATAACCTGATACATAATGATTCGATGCATAACCCAATCAGAAGCAACTCTTTGTTAGCTATTTCACATCTTCCATGCCCACAGAAGATAAGATTTTTTGCATCGAAATGCGTACATGAAGCTAATGCTACCAATGATGTCCTAGCTAGGAGAATGAACATTCCCCTTGAAGACTGCCCCCTATGTAAACATGAAGATGCAAAACACTTATCTCTTCAATGTCCCTTCTCAAGAGCTCTCTGGTTAGCTATTATTGGAGAGCGAATTGAAGATATGTTGCTACTACAGACTCAGTTCGTGATTGGATCATGAGCATTATGAAAGGCCCTAGAAGCGGAGGGATCAATGATTGCCTACCCATTGCAGCCTCCTGCATCAACTTCCTTTGGACCATTTGGAAAACACCAAATCAGGTAATTTTCGAAAATTGCAACCCACAATTCAAAACTCATTGCTGCCCTACAAGAAGACTCTGCGGAAAATTTGGAAAAAAAAAAGACTGAAACACAAAGCAATAGAAGGTCGGAAACCATCTATGTCCAATGGGAGAGACCAATGGAGCACATTGTCAAAATCAATTTCGACGGTGCAGCTAGAGGGAGTGATGGTGATTCTTCAGCAGGTGCAATTTGTAGAGACTCTTCCCAGGAATTTTCTTGCAGCCTCATGCGTTCACATTGGCTGTGCGTTTGCTGTTGTTGCTGAAGCATTTGGTGCGCTTGAAGAACTCAAACTTGCCATCAGTTTAAATTGCACCAAGATTCAGCTTCAGGATGACTCTACAGTCATTATCAATCTTCTCAAACACCCCAGTTCACTCGTTCCTTGGACTATCAAAGGACTGATTGAGGAAACTCATAGCCTGTGTGTTTTGTTTCAAGAAATTTCTTTCACCCACTGTTATAGAGAAGCCAACCTTGTGGCAGACATCTTAGTCAACTTTGCCCTGGACTCTTTTTCTTTTGTTTGGGTAGGTCGTCCCCTCTAAAAATATTCAACAAGCTCTTTTTGATGATATATCTTTGGGAGAGCCTACCCTAGGATTGTAACTAACGCTTATAAGGTATGAGCAAGATTATCAAGCCGGGCTGGACGGATCACCTGGCCCACAGCCATTATACTGGACTCATTGTATAAAGTTGGTCTAATAAACCATCACTCGGTAGAAAAGTAAAACTCAACACAACAAAACAGCACCATATTCCAATGAGATGCAAATTAATGAAGTTTGGTGTACACCAGAACATGAAGTTTTCATCCATTTATTTCATACATAACCTGACCCAGTACTCTTCACTCTATATCCGTAACATCACCATTCAATATGGATAATAAACACGTAATCACCAGTCCCGCTATCGTAGAAATATAATCCGTCATCTCTCACCGAATAGTTGCAATCGTCATTCTTACATCTGTCATAATCCCTATAAACTTCAAAGACCTGATATTTTTGGTATTTAATAATTAAAAATTTAGAATAATTAAAAATATGATTAAATTGGATTTTTGGGGACAATTGGAAAACAAAAAAGAACATGGATTAGATTAAGATAGGTTTTAGGATTAGATTAAAAAGGTTAACTTTGATTAGGATTAAGATAAAATTAGTTAAATTATGATTTCTTTTTTTTTTAAAAGACGTCTATGAACCTAGGATGTGTGAACCTCGTGTAAACGTCACACGAGGTTGACACTTGTCCCCAGGTAGGATCCACTAAAAAAGATGACTTATTTATATATACAACTATTAAAAGCAAATAGTACTTTTAAGAATATTTCAGTACATTATTTCTTTTCTTTTTTGACGTCTCTTTTTTTTTCTATCTAAAAGAGAGGATCTGAGTCCAACATGATTTGGACTCTATCCAGGATCAAGTTGATCCGTAATAAATACATTCCTTTATTGTCACGTGTCCTCGTTTTCTAATTCTAAACCATGATCTCTTTTTTTTTTTACTTCTTTTTTTAAATTTTTATGAAAAGGTTAGACATTTGTTTTCTATTCTATCTAAAAGAGAGGATAGAGTCCACATGGATTAGGTACATTTCTTTTTGAAATGCAAGAGATCTTTAATCGAATGCCGAATCGAGATGGGGTATTTTGGAATTCTATTGTTTCGGTCTATGGTTTGGGTGACCAGTCCTTGAAGATATATAAATTGATGATGAGAGATGGGACTGTGAATTTGAACCGGATTATGTTCTCGAAGATGCTAATTTTGTTGTAATCCGCCTTAACAAAAAAAAAAAAACCTATTTTCACTAAATTCTTCTACCCACGTTTTCACCTATAAATCCTATCTCTTATTTTTTTATTACTTAAACCCTCCTATTAATAAACCCCCTTATATTTATTTAAAAAAAAAAACCCTAGTTCCATTGAATTCTTCCACCCATAAATCCTATCTCGTTTTTTTTTTTTTACTTAAACCCCCCCTATTTGCACTAAAATTCCACCTTATTTTAAATTCTTCCACCTAGGGTTGTAAACGAGCCGAGCCGAGCCAAGCTTTGCTCAACTCGGCTCGAGCTAATAAAATTTGGATCAAGCTCGGAAAACTTTTTAGTGCTCAGGCTCACTAATTTTTTAAGGCTCAGGCTCGGCTCGGGAAAAGCTAAGCTCGTGTTTACACGAGTCATAAATTTTGTATTTAATGATTAATATATATGTATATATAGATATATATATATATGATACAAATTTATATATCATATATGACCGAGTCGAGCTTTAACTGAGCCGAGCCGACCCAAGCTTGTTAAAATAATGAACCTGTTTTTGGGCTCAGGCTCGGCTCACGAGCGAAAATATTGAGCTTAAGCTCGGCTCATACGAGCCGAGCCCAAGCCCTAGCTTATGAGCCGAGCCCAAGCAAAAGCTGAGCTAGCTCGACTCATTGACAACCCTATTCCACCCACGTTTTCACCCACAAATCCTATCTCTCTTTTTTTACTTAAAAATATCCCTATTTTCACTTAAAAAAAAAAAAAAAAAAAAACCCTATTTTCACTAAAATTCCACCACCCACGTTTCCACCCATAAATCCTATCTCTTACCCCTAATTGTAATTCCCGTATAGCCGAGCCCAAGCTCGAGCTGAGCTAGCTCGGCTCATTGACAACCCTATTTCACCCACATTTCCACCCATAAATCCTATCTCTCTTTTTTTACTTAAAAATCTCCCTATTTTCACTAAAATTCACCACCCACGTGTCCACCCATAAATCCTATATCTTACCCCTAATTGTAATTCCCCTATTTTTTTTGGACTAAAACTCTTCAATTTAAATAGCTATAATTCTATTTTTACTAAAACTTTTCCATCCCACCCACTTTAATTAAAACTCTTCCTCCCATAAATCCTATCTCTTATCCCTAACTTTAATTCTCCTATTTTTTGGACTGAAACTCTTCAATTTAAATTTCTTTTTTTTGCAATTGGACTAAAATACCCCTATTCTATTATATTCTAACGAGTTCTTTTTTTTTTTGGATGGAGTTTTCTAATGAGTTATATCCTAACAAGTTACTTCTATTTTTAATATCCTACTTTAATACTTATCATAATTAGATGAATAGGATAGGATTATAAACTCCAACACAAATTAAAACTCATATATATGTCTGTATGTATAATAACTCTCAAAAATTTAAACTACCGTCTTCTCACTCTAAGTTTATAAAAAATTAAGTAATAATTATTCCCATGTCGTGTCATATAAGGCCTTTTCACATTTGTTTTTTAATTCTTTTAGTTTAGAAATGATTGTTTTTTTGGATATTTTTATGAATGAAACACCCTTATAATATTATTATAATTAATTAAATTATTAAATAAAATAATTATAATTATCAATTGTTAAGTAAGTGATAGATCCTTATGCTAGCAAGATAGGTTTTAGGATAATAGATAGGTCTAAAATGAAAGATAAGATAATGAAACTAATTTATTTAAAAAATAGTATGATTTAAAGTAAAAATCTAATTTCTTCATCCATTAACCATATAAGATTTCATAAGATGTTATATAATTATATCTTCTAAAATTTATCATAGAAAATTTTAAATCATCTTATAAATTTATTTATATAAAATATGTAATTACATCAATGAAGATTTACTCTATATAATATTTATCTTATAAAAAGCAACGGAGAATTTCTTTTATCATACTACTATTAAAAGAGAAAACAGTTTTTCAGAGTTTTTATAATTATAAATATTTGAGTTATCCTTTATAACTTTATATAATATATTTATTTCATGAATAATGTTTGAACTTTATAAGTAATTATTTTTAAATTAATATAAATTAAAATTTTGGTCCATTTTTATAACTAAAAGACTCTTATTCTAAGATATTGACTAACAGATAAGTAAATAAGATACAATATCCTAACAAGATACTCTTATTATAACTCCTAAATAAGATACAATATCCTAACAGATAACTAAAAGACTCTTATTATAACTCCTAAATAAGATACTCTTATATATATATATATATATATATAAGAGACCCTTATCCTAACAATTTTAGGATACTAATAGATAAAGTAGATGAAATTATTTTTATCTACACTTTAAATAGTAATCCTCCAACTTATTACTTAATATTAAGATGCCAAAATACTACTTAGATACCAAACAAAAATCTAACAAATTAAGAAATCTAAATAAATAAATAAATAAAGAATCTATTAAATTATCAAAATCTTGAATCTCATAATTAGTTATAAAAAAATTATCTACAC
>JAUPMG010173833.1:0-10537 GCA_031762675.1 Pachysandra terminalis
AGATAGAGATAGAGAGAGAGAGAGAGAGAGAGAGAGAGAGAGAGAGAGAGAGAGAAATTGTACTTCATGTAAAAAGACAAATCAATTTTAAATTTTATACTTAAACAACATATACAAGACAAAGTCACAAAGCGCATAATATATATATGTATGTATTTCAATTTAACCATTCTATGACTCATGACAAGAAGATTCAAACTAGGTAAATAAGATAGTCAAATGAGGATGCACATGCATGAGTGATGAACTACCATGTTATATAGGGTGTCGTATACACACACTACGGGGTGTCTTTACAACACCTGGGTGGGACGTCTCCTTTGGTGGTTCCTCCACGTGCTCAATATATAACAATAAGTAAACTAATCCGAATAGAGAACTTCTGTGACCATGGTCCATGACGCAGTCATCACTAGGGGTGTAATTTTGTCGGTTTGGTTCTGTTTAGAATTTATCAAATAAAAGTTTCATTTGGGCTTTTCTTATTGGGTTGAGAATTGTTATGGTTGAGCTTGGGGGTGTCAATTGGTTCGGTTTAAACCAATGTTTTAAAACCTGGATTGGATGCTAACCCAGTAAAGATAATGGTTTGGGTGATTGGGTCAACCCGATTGAACTGGTGGGTGAAGCTGAATCGATCCATTAAAGTGTTGTCACACATAAGACAATTATTCTTTGAATAATGTATTTGCTTCTAACATTTTAAACAATATATATATATACACCCACACACATGCACCAATAACCCAACACCTGTTCATAAAATTTAAATTAAAAGTCTAAAAACTTTATAACATAATGATCTAATCGGGTTTTTAATATTGTCCTAAACCCGTTCGGGTTACTGGTTTAACCAGTTGGTTTTGTCGGGTTTTGAAACATACCAGATTAAAAGTCCACCCGATTCGGTTATAGCACTAGGTACCGGTTGAATTGATCGGGTCGGACCAAGTTTTAAAACACTGGTTTAAACCAAAAACCGAACAAGACAACTTGAAAAATTGGTTTGGTTTGTGTTTTTTTTTTTGCCTTTTTTTTTCCATTTTCTTTTGGTTATGATTTAGAAAACAGAAAACCGAATTAATTTGATTTGGTTTTTAATTAAGGCTTCGACTAAATCGAACCAAACCAAAAAACCCGAAGTAAATTATATATATACCCACACACGTGCGTATGTGTTGTATGTAGAAAATAGTATTACTTTTGTCAAACTGAATCGAAAAACTAAATTTTTCTGTTTGTTTCGATTTTTTGTTTTATTCATTATAATTTGATTTGGCTTCCGGATTTTTAACTCGGTTTGATTCAATTTATGGTTTAATGTAATGTAATTTAGTTTGGTTTAAGTTTGACCATAAACCGAATCAAACTGACCGAATTACGGCTAGGTTGAACCATGCATATTTTTTTTTTTTCTCATTACCGAATTACGCTTTCTATGAATTTTTTGTCGTTAAAATGCTCATATCATATGATCCAACCCCATCTCACCACATCATTAAAAAAAGGTTTTGCATACATGTGTCGTACATGCACACACTTCCAACACAATCACATGTCCTCTTACACAGGTATGGCTCAGAAGATCTGATCAGTTTGGACTCCTCTATTAATTGGGACCCACCGTATGTGGGGCCCACACTACACCACAGATCGTATATGTAAAAAAACACTCTTCATCATATTCACCTGGAATGGCATACCCCTATACATATGCCGTTAAGACATCATCCTCATCGTCACCATAACCATCACCATCAATCATATCTCATTATTTATTCTCTCACTCTCTCTCTCTCTTCCGATAAAACAAAACTCTCTCTTCTTCTTCTTCTTCTTCAGTTCTAATGGAAATGAAGAATCTCAGAGATTTCGCCTTTGTTAAATAGGGTTTCGTCTGCTATTGCTTTAATCGACAATGGCAGCAACTCTTGAATGCTGGTCTTCGAGCAGAGCCAGTACTGATGAAGACATGATAGAGCAGGTTTTGATGAAAACCCAGGACAGATCGGAGGGTGGTGCTCCGGCGATTTCATCGACGGGGAGTGTTAAGGATAATAATAATACCTCTGCTATGCAAAAGAGATTTCAGCGACTAAGTCGGAATGTCTCCGAGGCAATAACCTCGTTGAAGAACTCACTCAATCTCGACTCGGTCCGTGACCCGGTGCCACCGGCTAGGATCGAGACTTGCCGGAAGGTTATCTGGGGTGGCGTTGTACGGAATCTCACTCAGCTTTATCCAGGTAGCCAGTTGCCGGAGAAGCTCGTCTCCAATATACGCAAGCATTACGATTCCATGCCTCTCAGGTTCGATTATTAAATACTGAAAATCCGGTTTTCTTTTTTATTTAGGGTGAAGAAGAACAGGGTTGATGAAACCGGTCACAGATTACACAACCTTGTAGAGTTAGGATTAGGGTAAAATCTTAGAATAGTAGGAAGGAGATCTTTAGTTCGTTGGAAAGATCTCTTTGATTGCTACATTTGCTATTTCTAATGCTTTATTGAAATTTTAATATTTTGATCTTCAAAATAAGGTTCCGCGGATGCTTAATGACTTAAATTCGTCACTTTTCTTTCTTAACTTTGGTTCTCATTTAATCATATTTTTTTTCTTTATTTGTTCTTGTTGTTGATTTTGGCAGCTATGTTCAGGCGGATTTGGACATGAAAGATGTTTTTCTTCACATTCGATTGATTGAGCAAGCAGCGGTGGACGATCACCCTGCGATTTCGATTCAAGAAGTCTCCGACAATGAAGTTCAGGGATGTGTTTTCAAGCTCACATTCGCTTGCAACTCTTCGATTTCATGGCCGACAATGTCTGGGGCGCTGGATAATGCAGCTATTTGCTGTAAAAAGATTCAGATCTTTGAGAAAAAGGGTTTTACTCTAGGGATTGTTCTTCTTCTGATACAGCCGGGACAAGAGAAATCCTTCAAAACCCGGATCGAATCTGCTTTGAAAAACGCTCTCAAGAAGCCAAAACCCTCATCAATGAAGCTCCCATTTGGGCTTTGTGGATGTCAAGAGGGGAACGCTAGGGCACGAGAAGTAGGAGAAGGGAACGATGAGATCGATGAACAGAAACACGAAAATGGAATCGAGAACTTGATGAGTCATAAGATCCAGCTCCTAATTCCCTTACCCACATCGTCATTTGTGGCGTTTGTCGATGAATGGCAGACAATCCAATCTGGTGGGGACGAGATCGAAAAGTGGTTATTGAATTGTGATCAAATCGAGTTCATGGATCAGATCGGACCCAATACATTCAAAGGGGTTTATAAAGGAAAAAGAGTTGTTATCAAGAAGCTTAGAGGATGTGAGAAGGGAAATGCTTATGAGTTTGAGATCCAAAGAGATCTGTTGGAGCTGATGAGCTGTGGGCACATGAATGTTTTGCAGTTTTATGGGATTTTCATTCACGAAAATCATGGATTGTGTGTGGTTACTAAGATGATGGAAGGTGGATCACTTCAAGAAACTTTGCAGAAAAACAAGAAGCTTCAAACTAAGGAGATAATAAGGATTACCATTGATGTTGCTGAAGGGATCAAATTCATGAACGACCATGGTGTACCTTATAGAGATCTTAACACACAGAGGATCCTGTTGGATCGGCAGGGACATGCCTGCTTGGGGGACATGGGTGTAGTTTCAATTTGCAAGAACCTTGGGGAGGTGATGGAATACGAAACCGACGGTTACCGATGGCTAGCTCCTGAGGTTAGTTCCCTGTTACTTTTACTGTTCTAGTAGAAGCTTACTTAGTTGCAGCATTGATTATGATTGAATGCCTTCTGATTGAACCTAACCATTGATTGTGATTGAATGCATTCCTTTACAACCTCCGTACTTTACATGTTTATTGCTCTTGAACTTAATTTAAAAGAATGATGTTTGCTATAGGATGGTGTAACTGGAGAATTTGACATTGGCTAGGGCAATTTATGGCCCATCTATTGGATGATTTGGTGAATGTAATTGTGCAGCTAAATCATCGAATAATTGTCGACCCAAATCATCGAATTCGTGTGTGCACATGTATGTGTTGGAATGTACCTTTCCAAGTTATACCTTGGTTACTAGAATTATTTTTTCATTGTTTGCTCGTGTGTACGGTTGGGATTTCAAATGCCGATCCGACTTAGGTGAGTCGGATCGGCTCGGGACAAGCCACGATCCCAAGCCGATCACTGAATTGTTAAAAAATGTCTGACTCGGTTTCGGACGATCTAATATGGATCATCCGACCCCCTAAAAAAATTCTGATGTAAAAAAAAAAAAAACAGGCCATGTTTTGGATCGTTGATCCAACTTGATATCGGACCGGGACGATCCTCGATTAGATACCAAGTTTAAACAATATATATATAGTTATAGTTATTGGCTCTTCTTAGCAAGCCATTTGAGCGGTATGGCTTAGTTGGCCAAGCATGATTAACTGCTATACCATGCGGACTATCGGGCCAAGCTTGGGGCAGATAGTGAAGATGGGATGGGATCGCCTTTGATATTGATAACCCTTGCTTAGAATTAAGGATGTTATTAGTAACGGATATTACGGGGAGATGTACGTCTAGACTATGTAGTACTATTTGATTTTGCTTTTATGAATTTTGTGTTTTTCACCAAAAAAAAATATTCTAAATGGACCTTTTGTTTTTGTCTTGATAATAGCATATAGTAGGTTTACTATTCGTCAAATATATATATATGGTAGGTTTACCATATGTAAGTAGATATTAGTTGGATTCAAAGTATTCATGTAAAGGTTCAGCCCTCTCTCTACTAAAGGAGCTTTATGTCACTTTATCATGAAATCACTAATCAAACATGCCTTGCTTGTCTTCATAATTGTGTTTGCTTTTACACTTCAATAACATTGTTTTAGCTTTAACTAAGCACGCGTTTCAATGTCCCGCTTTCATAACTTGCTTAATTAGTGGATCCCCTTTAGTGTACCCTTTATATCATTAGCATGAATGTTTTTTAACTAAGTTTAGATCTTTTAAGACAATCAAATCATTTAGATTAAGCGCCGAATAGAAACCAGGAAAAAAAACTTGCAACCCAAGTTCAGGTATTTCCCAAATACCTGAGCACCAGTACTGGCAAGACATGTCAATTACATGTAGGCGGCAACATGTGGGGACTGTACCCAAAAATGAAAAACATTTCAATGCCTGTATTGATACTCAAAATATTTGGGAAATTCCCGAAGCGGGTAGCAATTTTTTTTTTTTTTTTTCCATTAGAGACATCTTGTGAAAAAACTTGTATATGCACAGGTTTAATCCTTACCAAATTGATGTTTTACGTAAGTTATATGCCTGTCTGTACTTGTGGATGTTCTACCTTTACTTTTTCATTTCTTGATTCAATTTCTTAGTTTAGTTGAATTAGTATTTTGAAGTGATGAAGATGGTGGTTTTTGTTTGATGGAAACAGATTATTGCCGGTGATCCAGAGAGCGTTTCGGAGACATGGATGAGTAATGTGTATAGTTTTGGGATGGTGGCGTGGGAGATGGTGACAGGGGAGGCAGCGTATGCTGCTTATTCACCAGTTCAGGCGGCAGTTGGGATCGCTGCCTGCGGATTAAGACCTGAGATCCCAAAGGATTGCCCACAAGTCCTGAGAAATTTGATGAACAAGTGCTGGAACAATTGCCCTTCAAAGCGCCCACAGTTCTGTGATATTCTTGCAATATTGTTGCGCCCCACCAGCATCAACAACAATAGGTAAATGAATCCTTTGAAACTTTTCTGAGTTTCTGTAAAATGGTCCCTATTTATATGGGACTTGCCTTCTTTAACTGTAGATTAGAGTTGCGTTTGAATCTCTCTCTCTCTCGATACAAATAGTCAACAACGACTTGGAAGTTTGTATATTCTTTCCATTATGTGTCGTCAAAAATGTAGAACTTTTCACTCCAGAATAACTATTGGATTGAAAAAAACAATGAAAAATGAAAACGAAAAGCAAAAACAAAGATAGGATAAACAAAAGCATAAAAGAGGCATGGGGTCAGGTAAAGGGTGTACATGTGGGCCGCCCATACAGGCCCAGCAGGAAAAAACTCGTGCCGATAGTGCTTTGTGTTGGCACGGAATCACCGGATAAGTTATCAGCCCGTATTCGGGCGGTGCCATATCCCGGATTCAGTCCGGCCCGGAGTACGATTATTACCGGGTTTCGTGCTTTTCACAAAATTTGGACAGTTTCTATCATGCTCGTGCTGGGCTGTGCCGTGCCGTGCCACGGACCTGGGTTGCTGCCTGAGCGCACCACGGGCACAGCATGTACATCCCTAGTCTGGTAGACCTCCATTATTTTTGTTTAGACCCCTAGTCTGGTAGACCTCCATTATTTTTGTTTAGACTATCAATAGTGTGTCGTGAGATGACGCTGGGGCGCGGGCGCGGGCGCAGGAGCCCAGACCAATGGGACCCTCTCTGTACTCTCTATCTCTTACAAACCTGAACAATGTACCAAAAGATTCGGCACTGATAGATTAGAACGTGTTAAAGAAGTTCCAAAAATCCTTCTAGACCGGAATTCTCTCTTTCTCTTTGGTCCAACATCGAGTTGCAGGGCCAATGCATGTCGCTCAGACCAGAGGCTCCTAAAAGCCATGTGAATCCTTGTCTTTGCTTTTGGGTCAATGAAGGATTATACTAAACTAGCTACGCCACAGATGGGGACAGAGCCAAAGGATGCTCTGTAAATTGAAACAAATGTGCATTCCAGAAAACTCACGTTGCAGTAGGAACTGAGAAGGTGAAGCCAATCAATCAAGTCAACAGAATCCTAGGCCTAAATCAGAATACTCAAAAATCTGTTTCAAGAAAGATGTATGGGATCTAAGTATACAGGCCTAGTTCTTCTCCCTCAATCATTTACTGCAGACAGTTCATGAAACATTTCTGATCTGCCTTACTGTAGGTTGTTCCTGTACCAAATGTTCTTCAAGAGTTTGCATCAACTTTATAGAGATTGAGACATCCTAAGTAAACCCCATTTCCATTTTCTGGAGTTTAAACCCAGAGAAGGTCTTAAAGGAAAATTTCATCAGCAGCTCAACTTCATTCCATGCACCCTTCACAACTTCAAATAATTGGGCCTCACATACAGAAACACACACACAGACAGAGAGAAGATGTCGTGGCTTCTACATTCATTCAATGGTTTTACTTGGTAGTGGCAAAGCATACTACAAATGGAGGTCTCCACAAATAGAGGTCTCCAACAACCCAGTCGTTCAAAGGAGATGAGCATAAGAAATTCTCACAGGACAGAGCAACCTGTAATACCAAAAATTATAGACTAGGTGATGCACAAAGCAAAAATTATCTGAATGCCTATAGGATTGGAGACGACAAAAACTGAACTTTTCAAAAAGTACTCATGACCCCCGTTTTTTGTAAATTCAAAATGGGTTAATGCATGCGGGTCACGTGGCGATGATTGTGATCCGTACAAGCCCGGTTACTTCAAATACGCAGGCCCCTCTCAACAACCGAGGTAAGGGTAACCCCCTTGCCGGATCCCGAGACAAAGGTAACCCCTTTGCCAGATATGAGGTAAGCTCTTTTCAAAGGCCGAAGTAAGGGTAACTCCTTACCAGATCCCGAGGCAAATGTAACCTCTTTACTGGACATGAGGTAAGCCCCTCTCAAAGGCCGAGGTAAGGGTAACCTCCTTATTGGATCCCGAGGCAAAAGTAACCCCTTTGCCAGATATGAGGTAAGCCCCTCTCAAAGACCGAGGTAAGGGTAACTCTCTTACTGGATCCCGAGGCAAAGGTAACCCTTTTGCCGGATATGAGGTAAGCCCCTTATCGGATCCCGAGGTAACTGAAACCCCCTTACCAGATCCCGAGGCAAAGGAAACACCTTTGCCGAATGTGAGGTAAGCCCCTCTCAAAGGCCGAGGCAAGGGTAACCCCCTTACCAAATCCCGAGGCAAAGGTAACCCCTTTGCCAGATATGAGGTAAGCCCCTTTCAAAGGCCGAGGTAAGGGTAACCCCTTACTGAATCCCGAGGCAAAGGTAACCCCTTTGCCGGATATGAGGAAAGCCTCTCTCAAAGGCCGGGGTAAAACCCCCTTACTGGATCGGACTGACCTCCTTTAAAAGGTCCGGATACAATAGACTCCCTCCAAGAGTTGAGGTAGGGTTAACCGCCCGAGAATGGCCATTTGCAGGGGACAAGCTTCCCAAGGTCAAATGGATCACGTTCGATCCCTCTCACTGAGAGGGAGGACCCCCTATGCCAGCTTACTAAGGCGATATGCCTAAGTGTTGCAGGATCCCCCCCCCACTCCAAAATACGGGTTAGAGGCCGGTGTTGGGGCCAGAACCAACTCGAGCTTGCCAGCTATTGCGGGGACGCAATCCCGAGGGATCGCAACAGGACCTGTTGACCTGACATATTAGAATAATCAACGGGTGTATTTGGTAAACTCTCCTGGAACTTGCCATGGGGAATCACGCCTTAGCAGATCTTAGCATGTGGGCGTGATCCCCATTTGGGATCTGCACCCCATACCATTTTGGGAGACCACACCCCTGCGGATCAGGTGTTTGTACAGGACTTGAACTCGGGAGCGACGCCGTTGACCTTTCTTTATGAGTAACCGTCCTATGACAAGAGTTAACACTTGCTTATGATTCGACCTCGAGTTTCCTGCCCCACGGTTCTCAATTATTGCACGTTTTGCCCTGGCAGAAAAGGGGGTTGGGGTTGGGGTTGGGGGGGGGGGGGGGGGGTGGTGGCGGAGCCGCGGCGGCCATTGAGAGAGAAAAGGAAGTATCGTCAAATTGTGAAGGGTGGATCTTATCATTAAACGATACTGAGAATTGTACAGGTGGCTCATTCGTATTCGAGTAAGCAAGGACGTTATTAAAAAAAATTAAGTGTTAGCTTATCCTATAAGTTTTATCTTTTTTTTTTTGGGACAAAAGAAAGAGTATTAATATCAAATCATCACCAATCCCACTAGGTTGGCTCCGTATCCTCTGCACCTTAAGATTTGCAGCAATCCAACGTTAATGTTGTTGCTGCCACGTGGATTTAACGCTTAATGTCAAATATAACGGTGTTTTAAAATATATTTTTAAAAGTTTTTAATATCTCTCTCTTCTCTTATTTTTTTTTTTCTTTTCTCTCAATCGACTTCTTTTTCTTATTGGTCTCTCTCATTTTAAGAGAGTAGAGAAGAAGTCGATCTCTTCTCAGTCGAACTCCACTCTTCTTGTCTCTCGGTGTTGAGGCCAAATGTATCACCCCTTGAAAGCCTACAAGAAGAATCTTTAGAAGAGCATAAGAAATAAGTGGAAAACAGTTTTCAATCTTCACAAGGCTCCGCATTCTCTACAACTTTAAGAACAGATATGTTATTTGCTATTTTTTCTTATTTGTACATGCTCATTTAGATAAATGCTTATTTGATTTTTGTTAAAATGTGTCTAAGGGTACCCCCTCTTTGCATTGTGTATCCAAGGTTAATGATTCACATGGTACCCATAGCATTAAGAGGGAGTACCTTGGGCTTAATTTTTAAGCATGTGGTACCCTGTGCATTATTAAGCCTGGGATACCATAGGCTTAAAAAAGCACAGGGTACACCAGGCTTAGGTGTTGTTGGGAAAAATCCCTATGTATTTTGGGTGATGTTGGTAATGGGCATATATTCACCCAATCAATGACATGAGCACAATCTTATGATCTTAATGCTAAAGTAATATATATTATCACATACCAGTTCATAGGTATTACATAAATATATATATATGCTCTGTAGTTTATTATTAAGCATCCCAGGTAATCAATAATATAAAAAGCTATATATATCATCCAATTACACAATATTAGGTTCTTATATCAGTTCAGGAATTTATAATGTGAAAAATGGATTCAAGGTGTTAGATTTAATGTATAATTATTTATAGGTCTAGGGATTTGGTTAAACATGCTTAATAACAGTTTAGAAAGATGTAAAAATAGGTCTAGAGGTCTACAATTAAGTTAAAAATATAATTAAGGCAAATCTGGGTATAGCAGTTAATTAGCGGTGTGCCGCAAGGTTTGCCACTAAGGTCTAACAAAACAATAAAACAGATTAGCGGTGGCTTTAGTGGTGTGCCGCGAGGTTTGTCGCAAGCTAAAACAGTTTTTGGACTGTGTCTAGCGGTTAGCTTAGCAGTTCGCCACTGGCTTGCCGCTAGACCAAGAACAGGGTTTAACAGGTTTGACCTATGCCTGGTAATTTGGGTATAACTTTGTGTATATAGGTCGGAATCACTTCAAACTTGTTTTGATGGGTTCCTAACGAACATGGGCATCTTAGAAAAATATAAAATAAACTATATAAAATATAGATGATAGGTTATGTAATCGATAAACATACTTTGACAGATTCTGGATTTCTGGTATAGATACTGGGTCACTAAACTAATCATAACTTGGTGAATACTTAATGAAATCGATTCAAACTTGTTTTGTTGGACTCATAATTCAAAGGGGA
>JAUPMG010173844.1:0-10536 GCA_031762675.1 Pachysandra terminalis
TCCATATAGTTCCACTGAACTAGCTGCCATGGAGGTGAGTGAAATCATTTCTAGGGCTTAATGTGGTTCTGTAAGGATTGCTTTCTTTACCGTTTTGTGGTCTTATGTATTACAGGTGAGGGCAATGGAATGTATCAGGCAGTTGATGCTTAGATCTGCTGAAGCACTGTTTTTACTCCAAATTCTTTCACAGCATCATGTTACTCGCTTGGTTCAGTCATTTGATGCCAATCTACAGAATACATTAGTTCGATTGACGTTTCATCAGTTGGTTTGCTCCGAGGATGGTGACGTGCTTGCTACGAGGCTTATATCTGCTGTTATGGAGGTAATTTAGGTTTTCAGCTTTATAACAGATCCGTAGAGGAAGTCTTGTCGAGAAATGCACAATTTTTTTCTTGGATATTTTGGCCTCTTTTTCCATGAGTGTTATATTAGCTTTTTTTTTTTAGTATCATCTAAGATTGAAAACTCCATTTTAAAGATTATTCCTTATGATTAGATTTTTCTCCCCTCTCCAGTGTTACACTGGTCCAGATGGCAGGGGAACAGTAGGTGATATTAGTGGGAGACTACGGGAGGGTTGTCCAAGCTACTACAAGGAGTCTGATTACAAATTTTATCTAGCTGTGGAGTGTCTTGAAAGAGCTGCTGTCACTGCTGACCCAGGGGAGAAGGAGAATCTTGCTAGTGAGGCACTTAATTTCTTAACTAAGGTTCCAGAGTCTGCAGATTTACGAACCGTATGCAAGCGATTTGAAGACTTAAGGTTATTGATTTTCCGAGTTAGTATATAATCATCGTCGTGGTGTTGTCCTTCTGATAATTGGTTGGTTAAATTTTAAAACCTAAAGCTATATGGCTCTGGTATTACAGATTTTATGAAGCTGTTGTGCAGTTGCCACTGCAAAAGGCTCAGGCTCTTGACCCTGCAGGGGATGCTTTTAATGAGCAAATTGATGCTGGAATACGAGAACATGCACTTGCTCAGCATGAACAGTGCTATGAGATTATCACCGGTGCTTTGTGTGCGCTGAAAGATGAAGAAGCTTCACCAAGGGAATTTGGGTCTCCCATTAGACCTTCAGCTAGTGCTACTCGACCTGTTCTTGACCAGGTCTCACGGGATAGATACATACGCCAGATTGTTCAGCTTGGTGTGCGGTCATCTGACAGAGCGTTCCGTGAGCATTTGTACCGGACAATGATTGATCGGGGCCTTGAAAATGAGTTGTTGGAGTATGGAGGTCCTGATTTGGTGCCTTTTCTGCAGAGTGCTGGCCGTGAGCCGATGCAAGAGGTTTTGATTACTTTGAACTTAGAAGCATTGGAATTTAATCAAAATCATATTTTAGCTTTATCATGATTTTCAAGTTGTACTCATATGAGATGCATATATGGTTCTCCTATTTGAAGCTTCAGAATCTCTTGGAACATTTGTTTTTTTTTTTTTTTTTGTTTAATCTATTTTTCCTGACCCTTCTATATTTTCCATATCTTTTAGGTTTGGGCTGTTTCTGCAGTAACGTCGGGAACTTCTCCATCCAGTCATTTGGGGGCATCGATTTCATCTAATCAAGCCAAATACTTTGAACTTTTAGCAAGGTATTATGTGTTGAAGCAGCAGCATGTACTTGCAGCTCATATATTGTTGAGGTTGGCAGAACGGCGCTCTACTGATGCAGGGGATGGTCCCACCCTAGAACAAAGGTCTTCTTTATATTTTTTTAATTGTTATATCTGTTTGTTTTCCTTATTTTATTTTTTAAAATTTATATATTTTTGGGTTGAAGTAGTGAAATTCTTTCTTCATTTAGCCAAAATGATCTTTGGTGATCTTCTAAGTTCTAATATACTTAACATCATGTCGGAACCAGGTATCAATATCTCAGTAATGCAGTTCTGCAGGCAAAGAATGCCAGTAGCAGTGATGGTCTAGTGGGTTCAACTCGGAGTGCTTTTGACAATGGGCTGCTAGATTTGCTTGAAGGGAAGCTTGCTGTTCTTCGGTTCCAAGTTAAAATCAAGGAGGAACTGGAGGCCGTAGCCTCAAAGTTAGAATATTTCTCTGGTATGTCCGAGTCTCTCTTGAATGATCCCTCTCCTGAGAGTGAGAGGAATTTGGTTGCTGATGTCAATTTTGCAAATGCTGCACGAGAAAAGGGTAAAGAGATATCATTGGATTTGAAGAGCATCACTCAATTATATAATGATTATGCTGTTCCGTTTGAGCTTTGGGAGGTATCTCTTCTCTCTCTCTCTCAATTTCAATCTCAGTGTTAGGGTCTTTTTAACCCTCTCTTCGTAGACTCATGTTGGGGGATTGCTCTCTCTCTCTCTCTCTCTCTCTCTCTCTCTCTCTCTTTCAATTTCATGTGTTAGGTATTTTTAAGCCTCTTTTTTCTGTTATTAGTATTAAATCTCTCTTCCTTAGGTTTGATTTTTCAATCATACCTTTTATTCGTCTCTCAAAATTGGTTCTTAACTTTAGGGTTTGATTTTATTTTTCCTTGTTTTTGCTTATTACACCAGTGTTAAAACTCGGGTTGGATTGGGGACCGTTCCTTCCTTGATGATCCGAAATTGTATCACTGATTTATGTATAGATCAGCTGATCCCAAAGTCAAAAAATTATAAAAATATATTAAATATATTTGCATAAGAAGATTGGTAAAATGATATCACAACTTTGCTAAAAATCAATTGAAATTGTGTATTGTGCTACATTAAAGTCATAAAAACAACGCAAATCCTTCGAATAACATCATAAACGCAAAGGTAATACAATAATAAACATGATAGTAACAAAATTGTATTCATGTAATGAAATTTTTTCTGTAAAAATACAATTAACAACAACAACAGATGATCTGGACAAGTTATAGGGCGATCCAGGATGAGGCAAAGATTTCTTTTAAGTATTCCATGCATCATCTAAGGATCACAGTTTAGTGGCTCTCAATCCTGAGTTGAGAGACCTACAACTGTCGTGCAATTGGGTCATAAAACGTATATCCTTTTTGAACCTCACCATATCCTAGAAAAACACACATAGCAGAATGAGCAGATAACTTGGTACGTTTTTCTTTAGGAAGTAGAACAAAACAGGTGTAGCCAAAAACTCGCAATGAAAAATAATCAGGAGATGTACCATGTAACCGTTCAAAAGGAGAAATGCCAGAGAGTAAGCATACGAGGTATCCGGTTAATAAGGTGAACAACAGTAAGAGCTGCCTCACCTCAAAAAGAACTAGGGACAAATGCAGAGATCAACAAAGAACTAGCAGTCTCCATGGTGTGTTTGTCTGTGCTTGCGCTCTACCACACCATTTTGTTTAGGAGTTTCTGCACAAGAAGTCTATTGAATGGTGTTGCTAGATTTTAATAAATTAAGAAAATCAGCATGTCTGTATTCCGCACCCAAGTCACAACGAAAATATTTAATAACTGCAAATTATTGAGTAAGAAACATGGCACGAAAAGCAGTAAATATAGGGAAAATTGGATCACTGTTTCATAAGATAAATCCAACAATATCGAGTGTAATCATCAATAGATGAAACATAATACCGGGATCCCCCTTTAAAAGCAATAGGGGAAGGACCCCACACATCAGAGTGCACAAGATCAAAGGGTGCGGAAGAAAAAGCTGGTTCTTTTATTAATTGGCAATGCTGTAAATTTGGAAAGTTTGCATCCATTATAATCTAAGATATCATGATTACTTAAATTTCATAAAGATAAATCCAACAATATAGAGTGTAATCATCAATAGATGAAACATAATACCGGGATCCCCCTTTAAAAGCAATTGGGGAAGGATCCCACACATCAGAGTGCACAAGATCAAAGGGTGCAGCAGAAAAGGTGGATTTTTTATTAATTGGCAATGCTGTAAATTTGACAAGTTTGCATCCATTACAATCTGAGATATCATGACTACTCAAATTTCCTAAAGTACCAGTAGAAACCAAATACTGCAAATGGGAGCTGGAAATGTGACTAAGAGAAGAATGCCACAAGTAAAATTCAGACGACTTAGGACTCAAATGAAAAGAAGACAAGTCGACAGAAGATGCAGCCACAGTAGAACATGCAACTTCTCCAACACATACAACCCTCCCAACCTATGGCCTATCCCAATCAGTTACTTCGAATGAGGATCCTGCACAGTACAAGTAGGAGAGAAATGAACACGATAACCAAAGTCACAAAGGTGACTAATAGAAATTAAGTTCAATGTTAATTGAGGGATACAATAAACATCAGAAACAGATAAAAAGGTTGTGACCAACCCCTGCCAAAGACATTGAAGTGCCATTGTCAGCCATAACAGTAGTAAAGGAGGAGGAGAGATTGTCGAAAAGAATAAAGATGAATCATTAGTCATATTATGTGTAGCACCAAAATCAAAGACCCAAGTAGAGTGAGATATACCTGAAGGAGTTGATGAAGACAAACCTAGAGGTGAGTAGACAAATCGTCTCTAAGAGCCATAAAAAACTGGACCAATCTCGGCTCTTCTTTATAAGTGCAATATAGTTCATTGGTGCTCAAGTCTTTAGGCCCTTTAAATGCCAATTGATCCCACAAACCAGTCATAACCTAATAAAGTTCTTGTATACTTCTATCACCTTGGGAAGTAGTCCGAATCTCATGCTCACCTGATATCTCTTGGAAAAATTCGATTGAACATACAACTTGGAGAGATATTCCCAAATTTCTTTTGCTATGGTGAAGCCAAGTGAACACCAATAGAAGGATCTACGGGATTGTTTATCCAAGTGATAATTTTAGCATTTCTAATTTCCTAAGTTGAAAGTAGCTCAGCCAAATTTCTGCCTTGGTATCTATAGGCATCGTAACTGTTCCAGAAACATACGACCACATGTTTTTACCTAAAAGAAAGTTCGTCATCATATATGCCCAATAAGCATAATTATCACCTACCAATTTCAGACTAATAGCTTGTAGAGAATTTGATCTTTCACAAGCCATAGTCCCAATGAAAGAAAAAATAGAAGTGACATGAAATAAGAGATCAATTTAAAGGATGAGAAATAGCAATATCTGATGAGAATCAATAAAGGGAAAGTTTGTTTAGGTTTAGGGTTTAGAAACGAAAAGAATAAGTTTAGGGTTTAAAAAATACTTTGTTCGGACCAACTTTGAGAAGTGGAAAAAAAATACGGAAGAAAAACTGTTCACTAGTACTGGTCACGTAACACTGTTCACACGACACTGTTCATTGAAGGAAGAAAATAGAAGAGGGGAAATATGCAAACAGAGTAGAAGAAGAAACCAGAGAAGATTCTTTTGTTTTCTTTCTTTGATACCATGAAAACAAGAAGACAAACCTAGAGTTCTATTCGATTAATGCCCCATTTACTATATGTCGGTTTTTCGTATACCTAGGGCGGTGTCTTCTCATATCGAGAAAGTTCATCGGACGTTTTTGTGGGAGGGAAATGGCGGAAAGAAAGATCATTTGGTTAGATGGGATATTGTTTGTCTAGAAAGGGAACAGGGAGGCTTAAACTTGGGAAACATTGTGGTAAGAGCTCTTATCTTCTTGCCAAGTGGTTGTGGCGAGTCAACATCGAACGGGAGCATCTGTGGTGCAAAATTATCGTAAGTATGGTGTTTAGCAGAATGGCAGGGATGAGTCTGTCGGCGAGGATTCATGCGGCGAGTCCATGGAAGTACATTGTTGCTTTGACCCCTTTCTTCTTGTCCTTGGTTCGTTGGTCCGTTGGAGATGGCTTGTCTGTGATTTTTTGGAGGGATCTGTGGATTGGGGATGAGCCTCTTTGCTCTCGTTTCCCGAGGATCTATAGGATCGCTAGGTGTCAGTCCTCTTTGGTGTGTGAGGTACTCTTGTGGTTTGAGTCTGGTCTGGTCTCGAACCTTCCTCTTCGTAGAGTTGGTAGGGAGGCGGATTGTATTGAGTTGTGCTCTTTGTTTGAGGTGGTCGGGGAGGTGTTTATTGACTCTGGTCGGGGGGATAGGAGGATCTGGATTCCTGATCCCGTAGGTGCTTTCTCGTGTCGTTCTTTCTTCAGTCAGTTTCGTCCGGATCAGGTTGGGCCTCTGGTTTCCTTTCCAACTAGTTCCTTGTGGTCCCTGCCTGTCCCGCCTAGAATCAAAGCATTCAATTGGACTGCTCTACTCTATCGGATTAACACTGCGGATATGCACCAACGTAGGAGAAGGTTTATGGCCCTTTCTCCTAACATGTGCTTCTTGTGCATAGAGGCGGAGGAGTCCATGGATCACATTTTCATTCATTGTTCTTTCGTTTAAGAGATTTGGGGCTTTTTCATTCGCTCGATCGGGAGAGTGTGGGTGTTTCCAGGGAGTATTTGCCAGCTTCTTCTGCAGTGGAGGTTTCCGGGTCTTGCTGATAGGGGAAGGATTTTGTTTTTGATGGTTTTTCAGACTGTGCTGTGGTTTGTGTGGAGGGAGCGGAACCAGAGGATTTTCCAGGATGTGGCATCTTCATCCGCATGTGTCATTGAGGTGATTTTGTCTTCTGTAGCCTCGTGGGCCTCAGTTCGGGGCCAGTTTTCTGGTCTTTCGGCGACTGACATAGCGTGTGAGTGGTATTCTATCTCTCTTGCGCCAGTATGCCTCTGGTCCGCCTGTTGCTCTCAGTCCCCTTTTCGGCCAGTTGGGTGAAGCTTTCCTTTGCATCTTTCTGTCCTGTCATGCCCGGATCTTCAGGGATTGGTGGTGTGCTCCGGGATCAGGATGATAGACCTATTTTTGTGTTTTCTGGTTCGACGGCGTCATCTGAGGTTGAGCGGATGGAGTTGGTGGCTCTTGTGGCTGGGTTGAGGCTTGGTAGAGCTCAGGGTTTCTTGGATATTGGGATTGTGTGCGGCTCTTCCCTTATTGTGGATTGGTTAGTGAGGCCTGATTCGTGCAGTTGGAGGGTCACTCATTTGGTTCGGTTGGTTGTGTCTTTGGTTAGTGGGCGGCCTTTCTCGTTCCTGGTGGTTCCTTTGGTGACTGATTAACTGGTGGTCGACCTTGCGAGGAGAGGTGCTAGGAGGTCCACTTTGGTATTTGGTGACTTGGATTCGGTCATGTTTTGACTTTTAGTGTTTTATTTGTGCGTGCGGCTGCTCTTGGAGCCTGGTCCTGCTTTGGTTTTTGATGTTTTTGTACTTTCTTCTTCTTCTTTTATATTTATTCATGACCTATAAAAAAAAATTAATGCAATACCACAATTGTAATACATCTTAGCCTTTAAAGTATCAACACCCTAATAAAATAAAGGAAAAGACTCAACTATCCTTAATGAACTAAAAGCACTAAAATATTACAGAATGGTACATCTTGTTAACAGGATAGATTCCAATGTAAACTTTTGTCAAGTTTCATCATGGATCTTGTTTAGTTTTCTTTGAATAGAATGGATGTCATGCCCCAAAACCCGCAGCTCAAATCCCTAGGTGGGAGGCACGGGTTTCAAGGTGCGACCTTCGGGTTCCACGCATGGAGCACGGATTGCCATATCAAGTACAAGGAAATAAAAGCAACATGAATTACCGTCATTAAATATTTAGAGTGCGGAAGAAAAAGAGATAAACTTACATAAACCCATGTGACCTCAGGAGGGTCATAGGTCCAAATACAACTATACAACAATTACAAACCATACCATAATCAAACTACGATAACTGTACCATAACAACATTAACCCTAATACTAGAGCTGAGATGAAGCAAATCAGCATTGAGTCTCCTATCAGTCCTCATCACATTCCATCCTACAACATAATAAGTCGTGTGAGCTTGGAATGCCCAGTAAGACCATAACTATCACCAATTCTCATAAAGCACCGTTAAACGAGAAATCAATGGAATAACGAGATCGAATGATATAAGATAAACCGAAAGTCTAGTAATAATGGTTTATTGGAATGTTAATTGATATGAAATGAAATGATGACATTCAGATGAACTACGTGACATGCTCAATCAAGGGAATGCAAGAATGATATGAAGTGCAAAGTACCAAACTCATGTAACTAGTTAAGTGCCCCTCAATGTAGCTTCCAACCAAAACAAGTTCGGGACATAGGTCACCAGGAACAACCGGATGTCTCTCTTTTTCGTAGGGTAGCTAACCTGTCAATATGGCACGTAGGTCACCATTTGCTGATTTTAGAGAGTGGCTACTCAAGGTTTATCCAACCGTACAGGACCTCGCTAGAATCCTACCCTTATTTAAGAGGGACCTTTCAACCCACAAGTATAGTCAACTTCACCGGAAAACCTTGCAAGGTGATCCGTAGTTTCCACCTCTTGGCTCACTTAACTTACATAAGCCTAGCATGCATGCATTAACTAAACTTAGGACTCAAATGATAATTTCCATTAGAAACTATCCACCTGGATAATCTACTGGGAACCATCATAAGTTTCCTAATAGTGTTCAAGCCAAACCAAACCATACTATTTACTCTATCTGTCGCTGCCCGGTTGATCGGCCAAGCTAACAACCCAATATCAGTAGGACCTTCAGTGATAGCCTCCATCGGAAGTTATCCGTGCACCCATACATACGAATAATCCGCTGGATGCCATCACGGGCTTTCTTTCTTTAAGTACAATCAAAACAACATATAAGGTCCATTTCCAATCACTAAGTACATGGTGAGTGTAATCCGGTTAAAGTCAGATCAATAAGCCAATTAGTGTGTAGGGTGCACCATGGAAACTCAAAGGTGATTCTCCGCAGGTAGGCTAGAGCCTTCCGACCATCCTTTGATTCTATGAGACCATTTCTCAAACACATGACACTCCCCAACTCAAACCAGCTCATTGTGGAACTCAAAGTTGATTCCCTGCAGGTAGGCTAGAGCCTTCAGATCATACTTTGATTCCACATATCAAGTCTCATTAATGGGGAACCAATTCCCAACCAACAATGATCATAACCCAATTCAAGATCAACAACATCACAGATTCATCTCCCATCGGTAACCTCACCTGTGTACCGGTGAGGTAAATTTAGCACAAATGTGGCTCCTGTCGGTAAGCTCACCGGTGTACTGGTGGAAGCCACTTGTGTTTTATGGGTTCTGTCGGCAGGGCCACCGGTGTGCTGGTGCTTGCCGATGGATCTTGGGGCAACAACCCCAGATCTGATACTTAGGGCTTTTCTCAAGTTACGAATTCAAACCAATCCATTTCTAAGGTACATAAATCACATATATGTATTTAAAACATCAATCAAATCGATTGAACACGTATAGCATTGATGAACACAAATCCAATTGAGTTATACAACCTTTTTACATAAAAACACCAAATCGGAAATCACCCGGCATTCTATGCGAATTATATAGAAAATGAGACTTACCTTTGATGCGTTGGGATTCTGATCCGAGGTTCTTCCTTTCGTTTCTTCCATTCTACTTCTTCCTTCTTCTTGCTTTCCTCTTCTTCTGCACCACGTTGGACGGCTAGGGTTAGGTTTTCTCTTCCTCTTTTCCTCCTCCAAAACTGTCCTCCCAATATCCTTCTTCTTGATTCATACAAATAGGGAAATGGGGAAAGTGGTTATGGAAGGTTTCCTTCCATCACCCCCACTCCTCTCTCCCACTCCACCCACCTCACTTATGAACCTTACAATATTTTGAACATAATAACACTTCATATCCTATAAGTTACCTAATTAATCATATACCACCAATTCTGGTATAATAGTTTCAAAACTGATCTATTGCTCTAATTAGTTTATTAGTTCTCATTATTAAATTCTGAAAAATGCCCAATTAAATCAAATGAAGATTATAATTATTATTTTCAATAAATAGAACTCAGATTTGTTAGGTTCAGGTCCTTACAATGGAATGTTGAAACAAAGATTTGTGAACTTGATCCTAAAATATGGGTTGTGGCTTAGATGATGATGATTAATAAAATTCCTTGATTTTTCTTTCTTTCTTTCATTTTTCAAAGAATCATTTTTGTTTAATGTACTTTCTCTCTATCACCTGGAACTTCTCCTTGAATTTATTTGATTACGATATATTTTCCATGTAGAAATGCCAATTTTCATACCTTGGGCACTGTGTTCTAATGGAGCAGTGCCAGTCCTAATCTCAGATGAAGTAGAGTTGGGTCGGATAGACTCCAATGTAAAACTTTTGTCAAATTTCTTCATGGATCTTGTTCAGTTTTCTTTAACAGAATGGAATGTTGAAACAAAGATTTGTGAACGTGATCCTAAAATATGGGATATGGCTTAGGTGATGATGATGATTAATAAAATTACTTGATTTTGCTATTCTGTTTTTCAGATATGTCTAGAAATGCTGTACTTTGCAAACTATTCAGGTGATGCTGATAGTAGTATTGTCAGAGAAACATGGGCCAGACTTATGGATCAAGCTCTTTTGAGAGGAGGCATTGCTGAAGCTTGTACTGTTCTGAAGAGGGTTGGTTCCCATGTTTATCCTGGAGATGGAGCTGGCCTACCTTTGGATACTTTATGTCTTCAACTTGAGAAGGATGCACTGGT
>JAUPMG010173855.1:0-10536 GCA_031762675.1 Pachysandra terminalis
ATCGGACTGGTCTAACCAATATCAGTATAGATCGACCAGTACAACCGATTTGGTGACCGGTCCAACTAATCCAATTTTTTTTTTAAGTTTATAATTTGAATGGCCTAGACTGGTATCAATTTGGTATTGACTGGTCCCGAATGGTACTAGCGGTCCGACTGATCCAACTTTTTAAAAAAATAAATAAAATTGGGCGATCCATTTTCAGACCGGCCAGTTTCGCAGGTCCGGACCAGGACGGTATTGGCCGGTCTGAACTGGGATCATCTGGGACCGGTCTGGTCATCGGTCCCCGAGACTTTAAACCTCGGTTCGAGTTAACCTGACCCAAGTTGGACCGCTGATATTATAATTACGAGGTTTCCGATGGACTTTTACGTCCAGTGGATGTATATATTGGCACCGCGATGAGCCGAGCCGAGCCGTGAAGCTGTAACTTGTAGCTGAGACACGACGGGTGGGTACATACAACCGTCCACACACAACTACCTCCACAATCGCCATACTACGCTCACTGTGTTCTCTGAGTATTTCAGACCACCAAACACATAAACCTCTCTCTCTCTCTCTCTCTCTCTCTCTCTCCCCTCTAGGGTTTCTGTCTTTGGATTTATGTGAACTGCAAGACAAAGCTAATGTTTAGGCAGAAAGTTCAGTTTAAGACCGAAATGGAAGAATACAGGGCCGTCGTTGTGTTGACCTTGAGTTGCTGTTTCTCATCTTAGGGTTCTTCGTCGGCTACACTGTTCGTAGTAAGCTTTTTCTGTTGATCGTCATTTTTGTTAATTTCTTCTGGTTGTATTTTACCGTTGTTTCTTTATCGCGATTTCTTTCTGATTCTTTGATTTTTGATCTTTGTTATTGTTCTTTAACTGGAGTAGTTTGATTTTAGTGGATCTTGAATGATCTGAGTGCGAGGTGAGTATGAAAGGTATAGGAGTGATGGAGTTCTGAGCTGATTTTTCTGTTCGGTTTCTTGAGTAATCGCAGGTTATTTGGATTTAATTTTTAAGTATTTTGTTTAGATTAAAGAATATAAGTGGTGATTGGCTTCATATGTTGATTTGCGAATGCTCGAATAGTTTTGCTTAAACTCACTGGTTTTGATTCGGAACAATGAATGGAAAAGGGATCTGTTCTCTCTCTCTCTCTTATTGGTGAAATTCAGTCTTTGTTCTGTTAGGAGTATGGTTGTGCATTGAAGGTGTAATTGATTAGTTCTCACTCTGTGGATTTGCAGGTTAAGAGATCTAAAATCAGTGATTTCTACAGTTGGAGGCTACCAAGATTGGTTTCAGTTTCTGAAGGATAATCATGAGTACGGAGCTTTTAAAGATTCAACCCCGAGAACTAAAGTTCACATGTAGGTGTAGTGAAATAGATGTTCCAGTATTGTTTATATGATTTATATGGGTAATTTACATATTATTCTGTTAAGCTCTATGATTTCCTAGCAAAAGCATAAATACTTTATATGTTTCATTTCTTTATCACAATAAATGGAAAAAAAAAAAATTAAGGATAAAAGATTAGGCAAGTTAGTTTACACTATAGTTTGTTATAAACCAGAAGTACTAACATGAATGGCATTGTGACTTATATCATCAAAAGAAAAGAATGATGCTCATTTACACTGATTTGTCATTTCCTTGAGATGTGATATCATTGAACACTCTAATTAGTTCTTGAAACATTTGAATGACACGCACACACACAAAGAGTGAGAAATGGAAAAAAAAAAACTTGAAATCTCCCCTCCCCTTGGCGATTTACATGCAGATTTCTCATCGTTGGGGGATGATTGACGATATGTCGGCGACATGGAAAACACTGAAAAGAAGTACCAAGTCATCATTGTTGTGCTATCTTTATAGACTAAATGTAATATGGTAACATAACAAGAACGAAAAAATATGCCCTTTCTCATCTACTTGGGGCCAGTAATGTGAATTCTGTTCCGTCATCCTAATTTGTCAAAATAATATATTTAGTCATATTAGGTGTATTTTAAATCATTTCTGACTGACTCCATGTAGTTCTTTGTTGTATTTTTCTCGCCCTTTTAGAACCTGCAATATGCACCCCTTGCACATTCTCTCTGGCATCTTCTTAGGTCATTTTTTTTACATGCCCAAAACAATCTCATCTATAGTTATTTCTAATCCATCTTTAGAAATAATTTTTTTTTTTATTTTGTTTTAACATCTCATCTATAGTTCATTATTTATTTTGTGGGGAATGATTGCAGTCTTAGCTAAATTTGTGTTAGTGTAAGAAACTGATGGTCTTCAATTGCATCTTTCATTTTGTCTTATTTGTCTTATTTTCTTGTCATATAAATTGTGGAGCTGATGGGGTCTGACATTTTATATTTTCTTTTTCAGTTGACGTGAAGAAGGAAAGTTCCTGCTCAGTTGAACTTATCAATAACTCCGATCAATATGTTGCTTTCAAGGTGCAAATTAACATTTCTTGTGGATATCATATGATATGGTTTTTTTTTCCTATTTCTTCCAGCATTTGACTATACATATGTGTATAATACAAATGTGATAACCATTAACTTTTTGGTTTGTTATGGGAGATTTATGGATTGCTCTATTCTGAGCATAATATTGGCAGGTTAAAACTACATCACCAAAGAAGTACTGTGTACGACCAAACACAGGCATTATTAAGCCAAATTCAACTTGTGCTTTCACAGGTATATAGCCTTTTGTTACTTTTTCATATTGATATGTTATTGATCTTTGCTCGTGTGACTACTTCATCTTGGTCTTTACCTCCATGTATTTTTGGGTTTGATTGTATGTATTGAACCATTGTGATCGCCGATCGGCAAGTACTGATCAAACTAAAAAAAAACCTCTATGCTTTATGATGTCAAAATCCATGCCGCGCATCGTGATGGGCATTTTTAGATGGATACCAAGAAACCCAAATTCACAAGTGGGTGCAATTTAGGAAATTTAGTTGTAAAATCAACATTTTAGGAAGTGAGAGAGTAGATGGTTCAGAGAGATAAAACTGAAACCAATGTCACAATTACCATGTTGGAGCAGGTTAAATTCCCTAAATATTACGGGAGAGATTTATAAGGATGTGGATTGAGATCTATTAGAAAAGGACGGCAATTCCTTTGATGGAAAATGTGATTTTGATAGATTGTAGTGGTGAAATATGTTTTTTTTTTTGGTGGATCCTTTATAGTTGGGATGAAGCATTGGTTATGATATTAATGCTCAAAATTCCATTTGAAAACTGGTGCATTTGGATTACTGAATTTGAAACATAACATAGATAATTATTCCTTCAAATATGAAAAAATGCCTAGTGATTGTGATGAAAAAATGGAAGTAGTTGATAAATAATTGTCAGGTGTGTAGAAAAATGCCTTGTGGTTTGAATTGCACCAATCTCAATTTTAGATTTTGCTTGTAACATATTGTTCTTCTATCATACAAAGGAATACCAACCGTATTTGCATTTGATTCTAAGTTAGTGGCAAGCTTTCCATTATAAACTGTTGGTAAATGATGTGAGTGATGCATTATGGTATGTCTTGAATTCCAATAAATTAATGGAATACTGATTGGACCTGCAATTGTGAGTTGGTTTTGACCATTTTTCTGAGCTCGTACCGAGATGGGTTCAAGGTCTCTCTCTCTCTCTCTCTCTTATGTTTGTCTACTGGTTTTCTTTATGCACCTATGCTTAGACATTATGAATATTGTTCTCCCTTTTAGTGTTGGTCTTTTGGGGTGCTCTCTATTTTGGGATCTATTTTTGAGGTCTAGGAGTTCTTTGTGTGAAGAAAATTGAGTATTATTGTAAACTTTAAGCCCTCGACACTAGAGTATTTTATGTTGGCTTACAGGGAGAATGGGTCCTCGAGAATTTCGGAGTGACTCTTTGGAGAATCTTTGGGGTCGATTTATGCAATTCTTGCCATTATAATGGAAGCTCTTTTTGATTGTTTTCGCCCATGGACATAGTCCAATTGTGGGTGAACCATGTCAACCCTTGTGTTGTGATTTTCTTTCTTTTCATTTATTTCACATATAGCATGACTTATAATCAAGACAGTTTTCACAACAATTGGTATTGAAGCGTTTGGTTGGGGTTTTATGATGATTGTGAAAGCATCAAATACAAGGTTCGGGGTGGAGACATTTGAAGGATCGATAGCTTTGGCTTATGGACAATCAAAGTTGGAGATCTATTAATCCAGCAAGTTTGGATAAGATGTTGAAGGGTATGATTGTGAATCCTGCTGATATGTCTGAAGATGAGAGTGAAAAGTATGACTTGAGGAATGTGAGGGCGATAAGTTTGTCTTATTGATGAAATGCTGCATAACATCATTAACAAGGATAGTACGGAAAAACTTTTGGAGTAGCTCAAAAGACTCTACATGACAAAGTTTCTCATTAGTCTGCTAAACCTGCTGTAATACTTCACACCCTTTGAATGAGGAAAGAATCGGGAATTTCTGAGCACTTGAATGGATTTAATTAATTTGTTTCAGTTAAACAATATTGATGTCCGACTTGGTGATGAAGACAAAGCCCTAATATTGTTATCTTCCGTTCCTTTATAATACGATCCTATTGTTACCACTATGCTATATAGCAAGGATAAGATTCATATGGAGGATATTATAGTATTCACGACTCCTTTCTTAAATGAGTTGAGAAAAAAAGGTCATGACAACAATGGCCAAGCAAAAAGCTTGGTGGAACAGGGAAGGGTGAAGAAAAAGGGTTTTGGTAGTAACTCAAGTAAGGGTGGTTTTGGGTTGAAATTCAATCGATTAAATAGTTGTGTCAATACTGTTATAAGAAAGGACATATTGAGAGGGATTGTTCTGAACTCAAAAGAAAATGAGGAACACATCTCTTGACAATTAACTTGGTAGAAAATAATCCAAATGATGATGGTGATGATCAGGGTATACAATGTCGGCGACATGGGGGAAATTTTCATTTTTTTCATTTTTTTTAAATTAAAAAAAATTGTTAGATATTTGTTTTTGCATTTTTTTTATGTATTATAATGTATTTAGACATTTCTTAGGGTTGTTTAAAACTCGGGGGGAAAACCCATCAAAAATCTCATATTTCCCCAGATTTCCCCATCATTTTCCCTATATTTCCCTTTTCCCCCTCATAGATATGGCACTTGATTTCTAGTTTTATATAATTTTTAATTGACTTGCATTCACTTTTAGTTTGGCTTAATTAGATGTAGCATCTTTTTTTTACAGCTAACAGACCCGACAACGTGTGAGTTAACCTCCCACAAGTAGTGACTTTTAATGTGTAGGCATTTTTTTGATGTATTTGGATGCATTTAGGTCTTAATTAAACATGTTTACAGTTTGGGACAAAAATCCACGGTTTCCCCACATTTCCCTTTTTTTACACCATGTCGCCGACATGTTGCCAATGTTACTTGGCGACATGCCAGGCGACGTTGACAGGGCGAATCTTGGTGATGACTATATTCCATGACCACGACTATGGATGATGATTATTTGCAAAATAATTGGATTTTAGATTTCGGTTGTTCTTATTATATGTGCCTTAATGGGGAGTGATATACCAATTATAAATCAATTGATAGTGGTAATCATAGTGTTTAAACTCGGTTCCGACTCGGGTATCGTCCCGGTCCAATTCCGAGTTGGATAGGACTGAGTCGAACGTTCTTAAATCAATTAAAAAAAAAAATTAAAACCCAACACGTCCTGGTCCGATAATGTCTATTGAGAATGATAATCACTTCAAGGTTATGAGATTTGGAAAGAGATATATGATGTTTTGCAGAACATTAACTAGTATAAGGTATATTGTGGATTAGGGGAAGAACCTTATTTCTGTGGATACTTTGGGCTGTAAGGGGTGTAGGTGAACGGCACAGGTGAAGTTACGAAGGTTTTGAAGGGTAGTCGAGTTCTTATGAAGACAAAGACTATGAAGATGGTTACGCATCCCAATTATGGTTTGATATGGTTATGTCATGTACCCATGTGAGTAGAAAGGCTTTGGTAGGGACTGGTAAAGCTGGTTAGCTTTGTTGTTACGAGAAGTTGGTATTTTCTTGGTTGTTATGTCTTAAAGGGTGAGGCAATTGAGGCAGTTTCAATGAAGGATGGACTTGTACAATATAACTGACTTGGAAACTTCGTTTGTGCCACTTTTCAAGCACTTTACACTTGTTTTCACATGCTCACACCAACGTGGTCCAGTTTGACCATTTGAATGACCAAACCAAACTGAGGTTTGAACTGTAACACTAATGAGGCTGGTTCATGGTTTGATTTGTTTGAAGTCCAGTCTGGTCTAGTTTTTAAAGTAGTTTTGGTTTTAACATGGCTGAACAGTTCATAGTGCCAGGGACTTCATGAACTTATTGGTGATAGTTTACAGTGGATGTTTTCTACTTCATTTTAGTTTATTTTGCACACCTTTCCTCTGGTCCCAATGTAGTTACTATGCAAGCTCAACGATCAGCTCCACCTGACAAGCAGTGCAAGGATAAGTTCCTAATTCAAAGCACAATTGTTCCCTTTGGGACAACTGCAGAGGATATTACATCTAACATGGTAAATGTTTATAATTGCAGTTCACTTTTATGTTATTATATCATTGTTTCTCATTTGTTTTGTTTGGCAGTTTGCCAATGATAAAGGCAATTATATTGAAGAAAACAAATTGAGAGTGGCCCTTGTTAGTCCAATCCATTCTCCAGTATTGCTGCCAATTAATGGAGCGTTGAACCAGGAGCCACGTTCTGAAGACCCAATATTGAAAGATCAAGTATTGGCTGGAGTTCGAAACCTCCCTGCTCCTCTTATGGTAACAGAATTTTCCCTTGCTTTAAAATTTTGCAAGTAGAGAGCATACTGGTATCCAAGCACTTTTTTTTTTTTGCCCTTGTTGTCTTAACTTTAAGTTTTATCTGTTCCATTGTAGTTTTGCCTCCATTCGCCCCCAAGAATCAATAGCGGCAGCATTCAAGGGGAGATATATTTGGATGAAGTAATAATTGCAGTTTTCTTGGTTATAAATCACTTAATTTGCCTATCTCCATTTTCCTAGAGTTTTGATTGATTTAATGATTTTAACAGTTTCCAATTCATTGATCTAGCTTGCTTAAGTTTAGGAATGCGGATTGTACCGGCCAACTTGCATTTTCCAGTTGATCTCACAAGAAGTCATGCGGACCCACCTTTGTTTTTTCTTTCATTTGTATCAGATAACAGCAAAGGATGTAGAAGGGTTAAAAGTTGCCATGGATGAGGAGTTGAGACCAGCCAAGAGGGACTTGAAACCAGGTAACGATGTGGAGGAGTTGAAGTTAGCAAAGGAAATCGAGGAATTAAAGTCAGCAAAGGCTATTGAGGAGTTAAAGTTGGCTAGGGATATTGAAGAGTTAAAGTCAAAGGTGAATGAACTGGAGACAAAGCTATTTGAGGTCAGTCTTTCCAAAACTTTCAGTCCCTAGTTAATAGTTTGGTAGCCTTGGAACTTGCATTTACTTTATTTTCTTGCTACGTGTTTGCGGGGACAAACTTGATTTGATGGTCTTTGGAAGTGAGGATTGATGGGAAAGTTATTTAGATTGTATGAGCCATCTCATGCCACTGTGTCGAAAACTGGCTCATTGGTTTCCATATCTGGTCCAATGACTAATATAATACCTGGCATTAGTCTTTGTAAATATTGTGGAGGACCACCAACAGCTGTGAGTTGGTTGATTTTCAATAGATTGGGTTCCTTCTCTTCATTTTCCTTTCTTTTGTTGTGAAACTGTGTTTTATAAACCAAGTGTTGACACACCTTATTTCCCAATAAAGAGTTGATAGATCTACCTAAAAATGGCCTATATTTATTTTACATCAACTCATTTCCTTGTAGTGTCTTAACATGATGTGATGGCCTGATGGGGAAACATTTTTTCAAGCACTTTTGTTGATACATATCTACTGTGGTACATCCGCTACTTGAACTTCTAAAAATGTAATTATTCAACTTCTTGTGCAATATGTCAACAGGCTGAGGTTACCATCACAAAGATAACAGAAGAGAGAAGCACAACCGTTCAAGAGAGGGAAACATTACAGCAAGAACTAGTAACTTCCTTAACTGCACTCTTTTATTTCCAGATATCTTCATTTACTTTACCTACAAACCCTGAAATTGCTTCCTGTAATAACTATCATTAGGCCACCAGTTGGAAATGGTTATGTATATGATGAAAAAGATCTTGCTCAGGTAGAAAGTAAAAGATTTAATTATCTGCAGAAAGGTCCATACGTTAATCAGTTATTTGTGTTTTTGATTATTTGAGTTTTTGGTACTAAGTAGATCATTCATTTGATGGGCACCTGCAAAGTAATTTGAGTGGTCAAGTTTTATATATTTTGCTCTTTGATATTTTAGTTTGGTATTTTTTCTGTAATTTATTATTATTTTCAGTAAGAAAAGCTGTTCGATCATTCAGTATACACGAGAGTTTAGCTCGTATATTGGAATACATTGTTTATTTGTTTTCTTTAGATAGTTACTCGAATGCCAAATACTGCTCCTTCCATTGATTTCGTTTGCCACCAAGGTCTGTGAATTTTAATTGCGTACGGCGTTGGCTTGTCTCATTGCAGGCAATGTTGAGAAGGAACAATGGAGTAAGGAGAGTTCAGGTGGGTTTTCCGCTTCTGTTTGTTTGCATGGTCGCACTTATTAGTCTGACGCTTGGATACCTTTCACACTGCTGAGAGAGAAGACTTAGTCTGAAGGCATAACTAGCGATAACCGTAAGTTTTTAACTAGTTAGTTAGAACCGCTCCTCTTTTGAGTTCTAGCACAGAGGGATCTGATTGTGTATTATGTTGACTTTGCACTACTGTTTGTGTGTATGTGTGTGTGTGTGTGTGTATGTGGGAACCTTTCAATTGAGAACTGCGTGTAAAGGGGAATTCAGCTCTGTGGATAGTAACTACCACATCCTTTCAACTTTTCTGTGATACGCTCTTATGAGTTAGATAGCAATGTTGTCCATGCATGCACCAATCTCTCGTCAGTGGTTGACTAGAAAGCTGCAACACTCCTAATTGAATTGGCAGCAACAAAGGACTCGTCAACCCAGATGATTATGTAAATCAAGTTTGACGATGTTACTATGAATATCAATCAATGCTGCTTTAAATACTACTACATTTTATGCTATGGCCGATGAGAATGGCCGTGAGACTAGACAAGTCTGGATATTCAAGGCTTTATGCTCGCAATAAGGCATCCTAAGAAACAATCGATATAGAAAAATGAAGTTAGGAGAGAGAGACACAAAGAGCATCAGAACTGTTAAAAATGGGACTGATTCACCTGTAGTGGCTGCATGCAGCTTAAGCCATTAGGGTCGTCTTCTTTCTTTTTTTTTTTTTGTAAGGTTCATGACAACCGAACCAGAAGCATTGCAGCTGAAGGGATCAAAAGAATTATTGAGCCAGATGCACCTGCATACCTTGCACTGCTTTTGTTATATTACCTTGTCAATACAGAAAACTCCGAATTATAACACAAAATAGAGCGGAAGAGGCGCAACTTGAACAGTCAAACTCCAAATGCTGTATAAAAAGAACAACCATTGGACGAAACAAACAAATTTTGATATATGTTTACACACTTTACAAAAATAAATACAGAAAAATGACCAAATGAGAGTCTAAGTGATGACCAATCATATAGACGATTGGGTCAACTAAGATCCTATAAAAAATACATATACAACAATGACAATAAGAATAACGAATTAAACTTATAAGCAACGCAGACAACATAGATGGCCCCATTTTCTTGGCTCGAAATATATTACCCTCATCAGCTATAATGAAAGCTTAAAAACACCAATACGAATTGCATATATTACCCTCATCACCAATACATGTCTGCTGATATTCAAGATCCATATATTGCGTCTTAAATACCTCTTGGCTTTATCCTCTCACTGCCACGGATGGACACTGCGGCGTTCGGTTGGTGACCCAGGAACAAAGGGTACAAATCCCCGCCCCCCAAACATGGGACGCATGACGGCATCATCGAACTTACGCCAATAATGGTGGACAGTGTGCGTTGGTGTGGACAGGAGCATGCGTAGGCTAGTTGGACGAGGGACATTGTGACCACCCAAGTCGGCTTCTGAATCCTGACCGTTCCCAAGAAGGGGAATGGTGATGGATTTTGGAGTCATTGGCTCTGAGGACACCAAGTGTTTTGGTGGAGGCAGCAAGAACCTCACAAGAGGCTTAGTCATCATCCCAAACACCTGAGCAGGTAAAAAAGTGAGATTATTATTATCATCACAAGTCTTGATGAGGAAGAGTAGAAAAGCCTCGAAAACAAATGCAATACAATCAAAATGATTTTGTATGATTAAATGTCATGGACCGTTTGGATTGATAACTCGAGATTGATTTTCTGGAGCTTATACTAACACAATTGCAGAGAAGAAAAATAAGAACTCAAAATACTT
>JAUPMG010173866.1:0-10536 GCA_031762675.1 Pachysandra terminalis
CATAGCAATATGGGGTGAGAGTCGCAATCCGACCCGGTTATGGATCCACAGATCTAAACTGGTTTGGGTCGTGACAGTTTTTTCTTTCCTAAAAAGAGAACATTGACAACTTCTATGAAAAATAACATTTACTCAGAGGAAAATATTAAATATAGTTTACTTTTTATTAGATCTCTCGACCTCTTCCTCCTCTCTCTTAGTATCTCTATTTCTTTACACTAGATAATAACAAGGTATTTTCATGGGCGTTCGATCTGACTGCCGCTATTTGTATTAGTGGTAGTTTTATAACCTTTAACGGCGGTTTTTGAACCACTGTAAAGGCCACGTTTTTTGTAGTGGAAGATTGGACTACAACTTCTTAAAATATCTCTATCTTTATTCAAGTCATTCTATTGTTATACAATACTTAATATTATACACACAAACAATAATATATGATGTATTAAATTGATTGAAAAGAAAAAATAACTAATAATATCTATTACTTGGCGACACTAAAGATAATTTATGTTGGTTAATGAACGTGCACATGCTAAGCACGGGCCAAACACTAGTTTCTATATCTACATCTATATCTATATATATATATATAGGAGAGTGGTTTTTCTGAGGAGGCCTCACAGGCTGCCACATATGCAATTTAGGCTATCTCTTCTTCTGACATGTGTCCATCTTTTTCATACAATAGGTTACTTTATCAACTTTTCAATAAATTTTTCTTTGATCCGTTAACTCACAAATTAACTCATATGGTTTTAAATAACATTTCCATTAATTCACCAAATCGCAAAGCGTTATAACTTTTTGGCTTTTCAACTCCGTCAGCCGTTACCATCTCACACGCATTACCATTATAATTTTTAACTAATAATTTAATTAGTATTAAGAGTTAAATTTAATTTTAGAGTTTAAGAGTTATTATCATATACGTTTAATGCCAATTTAAACTGACTTCTTTATTATAAATGATATAACTGAGTTAGCTTTTCTCTATTCATGCCAACTTTCAATCTTCCATGATCTCCTTCTTTTGTAACCCCCTCTCCTTCAATGCAATAGCTCCATCACCCATGAAGTCCTCTATGATGCACGCTGCCTATAAACCCATCAATGTCCCCCTTATTTGAGCCACTTCTCTCTCTCCCTCTTTGGACAACATCCCTCCCTCCCTCTTTATGCTTTTCCATTTTTTCATCTTCTAATTCTCTCTCTCTCTCTCTCTCTCTTTGGATTTGATTAAGAAAATCGGGATGTGATCTCTCAGTTTCTTGAAATTATAGAAGAGGTGGTGATAGAGTATATGTAGCAGTCGGGCAATCAATGGAGAGATCCTTTGGTTTGCTTCATTGGGCTTTTTGAAAGTTAGGAAATGGAAAAATCGGTATCGTTCATGTCCACGATCAACCTTCTCCAATGATACCAACTCTAGATCCATTAGTTTGCTTCACTTGACTTTCTGACAGTTCGGAAACGGAGAAATCGATATCGTTCTTGTCCATCAACCTTTTCCAATGATACCAACTCTTTGTAATTTTTTTGCTTACTTTTCGGTTATAAGTTCTTTGTTTTTTTTTTTTTTTTTTCTATTTTAGTTCTTTGGAAATGGAAAATTTCCTCAAATCCTATTGTACTTTATAAATCGCCATTAGAGCAAGGAATTTTGGTTCATGTAATGCCATTTATTCTCGACTTCTTTAGTTGGCTACGGGATCTTCATTTGGCTTCTCTGTTTATTACTTATCTGTTTAGTTTGCATTGTTTATTACATTTCAATCTTCCCACAATTAGTTTTCTTTGCCTCTTCATATGAGATCTTTGCCACTTGTATTCTTCCTTTGTATCGTTCTAATCAATTTCTCGATCAATTAATAACACCTCTCTTTTTTTTTTTTAGTAATTTATTAACAACACCATCTCCCCATTTAGCTAGTGTTGGAAACTCCAATCATGTTCCTCCCTTAGTCCATTTGAGCCAATCAATGACCATTATTCACGTAATTTGTAAGTTTCCAATTCCTTCTTCATGTCTTATCCATGACGATGCTGAGCTAGTTCGCACAAAGTAGAAGTGCTTCCAAAGTGTTATTTATCTATAAAGAACAATCAGGTGGGTGCATTAAGAATTCTACTACAAAAAGACAGGGTAGGAAAAACTGCCATGCTATGTAGTTAAGCTTTTGTATATTAACAATTAAAGAGAATGGAGAATGTTCTTTGAATATTCTTTATCCCAGCAAACACATGCATATATAATACTTTTTGTGCAAATTGCAAGTGAAAGGAAAAGGACTGATGTATATTCATTTTACCTATCAGTATCTCTTTTTACTGTTTATTATCTAGACTGCAAGTAGTTGATATGCACAATCATACATGCTAATGTACGATTGCACATGTTCAAATGCCTATCCCCTATTATCTCACACCTTTTGATAGTGGTGAAATTTGGAACCTCTATTTATTCCTAACATAAATTAACTTTGAAAAAAAGTATCGTCCATAATTTCAAGGTTTTTCAAGTGGTTGTTTCGTAAAAAAACTTCAAATATCAAAAGACAATTTCTTTAAATTAAGTAGATTTTTGAAAAACGTCTACTAATTTTGTTGATGGAAGTTATGTTCTGATAGAACCTCTCTCCCTCAGCAGCCGTGCTACTGTTACACAACTAAAATTTAAAATTAGAACAAAAAATTATTAATTTGTAAATTACAGTCTTCGTGAAAATATTTTTACAAACTTTTTATTTTCTTTATTTTTTGATAATTCGGAGAGAGCCCAAGTTTTTCCTCTAGGTAGAAGCAGAATCCTATTTTAGAGTATAACAAAGACCTCTATGAATATTATACCTATAAGAACATCCTTTATCTTTTCCTAGCTTTATACATGTATTTAACTAATCTTTTAATCAAAATTAAAAATTTGAAAATAACTTTACTATATTAAATAAAAAGAAGAGAGAAATGGCAAATAGTATAAACATGTGTATTTATATAGAGGATAATACAAATAGTTATATTGTTAACCGAGAGGGATAAAAATGAAAATTATTTTTTATAAAAGTTAATTAAGTACTTTGTTTTGGGGAAATAAATATTATAAATTTTTTGGGTTAAGTTAATTAATTACCATAAGCAGTTATATATATTACCTCTCATGCAACGCATGGGTTTTCTGCTAATATATGCAATTTAGTGCCTTGTTAACTTGACATGTGTCCTCCTTACGTGACACACTAAGTCATGTTAACATATTAACTAATAGTTTAATTACTATTAAAAGTTAATTAAGAGTTATGATCATATACGTTAAGATTTATTGGCTGTAATTAATTTTATATGTATTATATACAATGGCGTTACTCTATACTCATCCACTATAATCATGGCATTAAGAGTTAATTAAGACGAATTAATATTCCACTTTACTTTCATAGCCAACTAGAATCATGTTATAACAATCACTCTCTTACATACTTTCCCTAACCAAAACCCATTAATGCGTCATAACTTAATTAAATAAATCATAACCGTCCCAAAATTCTCTCTGACAAAGACTAAAAAAGTGTTTGGTTCACATTCACAATACCCTTTTTAAGCTGCTTGTGGAAGTTCTCCTATCCATCTTCCAATTCTATATGGTATTCAAACTAAATAAGAGAAGACGACCACGATGACAATGGCGAGCGAAGGCCATTGCAACAATAGCAATAACAACAACAACCAAGCAAATCATAAATTGCATTCTTTGTTCGACCTGTCGATTCGTGCTGCATCCTTTTAGATGGAAGTGTGACCTCCTCTTCCCAATCAGCTTCTATAACTTTTCCATTGATTTGTTCGGAAGTTCTGTGAATGCCTCAAGTGAAATCCTAAAAGAGGACTAGCATTGTGAGAAGAAGACTAAAGATTGTACTGAGATGGTCCTGCCCTACATGCAAGGTGAATTCAAGTCCCTTCAAGACCAACGCTCGCATTTTAATCGGACATCCATTGCTTCAATGTAAAGTCGGTGTCTTTAGTATACGATTTTGATTATTCCATATTATTGTAATATTGGTTTTGGGGTTCTAATAAAGATATTGTATTAAGCTCTGAAGGTCTTATCTTTTCCTGTAATTTGCATGCCAACTTGCTGTAGTCTTAGTTTTTAGATTGGATTGGTATGGGTTATTCGTTGAACTTCAGAGTTAGATTGGATTATTGGTTTGGGTTCAAATGAGTTCATCCTTTATGATTTAGATTAGAGTTCCCTAGCTTAGAATGTTCCTTGATGAAAAGAGTGTTCCTTTATGATAAGTTTCTTTAGCCCATAGCTCATTGAATGATGTTTTTAGAAGACTCAGAGGTAGTGTTGATTGAATTTCAGATTTAGAATGGACTACATGTCTGAGTTTAAGTTTCGTTATGTTCTAGATGAGAATAATTGTCTAGCTTACAAACATTTAAATCGAGTAGTTTTAGTATTGTGAATATACGAATATTTAAATTGAGTAGTTTTTGTATTGTCAATAGGTATTTTGCTAGATTTGCAGCAGAGAAAATAGAATGCATAATGAATGAATTAAAGGGCTTTATCTTTCCTCTAAATTAGCAAATGTTTTACGATGTGACTTTGATAAGAACAACAAGGAAGAAGATAGCAATTTATTAGGCAAGTCCCTCTTCTAGGGGGAAACCATCTTACAAACAAAACATTCAAATTCTTGATGCCTCTCTCCTTCATATGGCTGCCTTATAAAGGCTAACAAGATAATCTCTTCCCTACATTTAAGCAAACATACCCTTTAATAAAGCATAACTCTTACTATTAATATTACTTCCTATATTAAAGCTTTGATAGCTTTAATTCTCTCCTACATATGGCCGTTACAGCCTTCTTCTTCCCTTAATCCAAATCTAGTTCGTTACTCTCCTTGCATGGTAATGTTGCCACCTTGCATTGTAATGTGCCTCCATAATCCAAGCCTAGCCGTTACTCTTCTTGCATGGTAACAGTGCCACCTTTGCATGGGAATGCGCTGTTACTTTCCTTGCATGGTAATACTGTTGTATCATTCCCTCGTGCTTCAAATAAGCCTTGTCCTCAAGGCTTGAAACCAGGATATGCTTTTTGAATATCGAACCACGTCTCCCATGTTGCATCTTCCAGGTAAGAGTTAGACCAATGAACCAGCACTTGGGTTATTGCTCGGTTCTTCTTCTTGATGACTCGACAGTCTAAAATTTTAATTGGTTCAAGCTTGAGTCTTCCTTCATCATCCGTTGGTGGTAGTGCTATCAGTACTGCTACCTCTTCACCCACCTTTTCCTTCAAACAAGGTACATGAAAAACTGGGTGAATGTGTGAACCTTCCGGTAGTTCTAACATATATGCCACTTTACCGACCCGCTTTATTACTCGAAATGGTCCGAAAAATCGTGTTGATAATTTGCGATTCCTCCTTAGTGCAACCGAGCTTTGTTGAAAAGGTTGTAAGCATAAGTAAACAAGATCATTCTCCTAGAACTCTCGTTCGGTTCTGTGCTTATCGGCAACCTGTTTCATGCGATGTTGGGCTTGGTGAAGATTCTCCTTGAGTAAC
This sequence comes from Pachysandra terminalis, assembly GCA_031762675.1. Lineage (NCBI taxonomy): Eukaryota > Viridiplantae > Streptophyta > Magnoliopsida > Buxales > Buxaceae > Pachysandra > Pachysandra terminalis. The sequence continues at coordinate 5,586 of JAUPMG010173866.1, forward strand.
TGTAGCATTGTGTCACGATTTTTCATGCTTGTTTCCACGACTGCCACCTTGGGTTCACCTATCACATACGAAGTGTCCGTTGGGGGCGGTATACCATATACTGCTTTGAATGGTGTGATTCTTGTGGAAGAATGGAATGACGTGTTGAACCACCATTCAGCTAGGGGTAGCCACTTGGCCCACTCCTTGGGTTGGTCTCCTGTCATACAACGAGGATATTGCTTAAAACAACGATTCACCACCTCAGTTTGCCCATCGGTTTGAGGGTTGTATGCTGAACTCATATGCAACTTTGTACCTTGAATGAGAAATAAGCCTTGCCCAAACTTACTTGTGAAAACCGCATCTCGGTCGCTTACAATGGTATTGGGTAACCCATGTAATTTGAACACGTTGTCCATGAATGTCTGAGCCACGTCCATGGCTGTGTAGGGACGACTCATTGTCATGAAGCGAGTATATTTAGTAAGGCGGTCCACTACCACAAAGATTACCTCCTTACCCTTAGACTGGGGCAGACCTTCAACGAAATCCATGGAAATATCACTCCATGGTTGGGTCGGAATAGGAAGGGGTTGGAGCAAACCCGGACTAGCCATAGTTTCAGTTTTGTTCCTTTGGAGAATATCACATTCTGCAACATAAGTATACACCTCTTTACGAACTCCCTTCCAATAGAAACTTCACTTGACCCGATGAAGGGTCTTTAGTACCCCTGACTGCCCCCATCAAGACTATCGTGGGCCTCATAGAGAACACGTGATTTGAGCGATGAGTTTGATCTGAGCCATAATCTATCTTTGAATCGTAGTTGAGTATGTTCCCATGTGAAATTCGGGTGGCTTGTAGGATCATTTTGCGGCTCCTTTTTTAGTTGTTGGATTGTCGGATCTATAGCCCATTAATGTGATAGTTCCTCCATCCACTGTGTTATCGGCATTGAGAGCGCCATGATGTGCACGCCCTCCTCGAACTGACGAGATAATCCATCCGCCGCTCTGTTCTCTTGACCGGATCTGTATGTGATCTCAAAGTCATACCCCAATAACTTGGTGACCATTTGTGTTGCATTAGGGTGGTGATTCTTTGTTTCAACATATATTTTAGGCTAAAATGATCTGTTTTGATTTTGAAGTGACGACTAGGGAGGTAATACCTCCATTTTTGCACTGATGAAAAAACATCTCTTTTTCATAGGTGGAGAGGACTAGGGTTCTTGGGGACAAGGCCTTGCTAATGAATGCGATGAGCCTTCCTTCTTGCATTAGTACCGCATCCAATCCCGTGCTAGATGTAACACACTCGATCACAAAGGTTTTATCAAAGTTGGGCACTACAAGGATGGGAGTTGTGCTCATGGTTTGCTTCAATGAGTTGAAGGCCATTTCAGCTTCAGGTGTCCAATGAAAGTAGTCCTTCTTTAGCAAGGCTGTGAGTGGTTGACTAATCTTACCATCGTCACAAACAAACCGACGATAGTTGCCCGTTAGGCCCAAGAATCCTCGTAGGGCCTTGATTGTAGTGGGATTAGGCCATTGTATCATATTTGCGACATTAGCTGGCTTCATAGACACTCCATGACGCGAGATAATATGGCCAAGGTATTCTAATTCTTAGCGTCCAAATTGACATTTGGAGCGCTTTATTCCTAGCCGATTTGCTTTTAAAAGGCCCATAGTAATCTCCAAATGATGAAGATGGTCCTCCCAACTGTAGCTATACACCAAAAATCGTCAAAAACACAAGCACAAATTGCGAAGTTGGTTTCTAAATACCTCATTCATTAGACTTTGGAAGGTGGAAGGAGCGTTGGTCAACCCAAATGGCCCGACCAAGAACTCATAGTGGCCTTCGTGAGTCCTGAATGCAATTTTGTGTACATCCTCAGGGTGCACCTTTATGGTGGTAGCCGGCCCTAAGATCCAACTTTGAGAAGTATTGTGCGCCATCTTGTTCATCCAAGAGTTCATCGATGACGGGGTATGGGAAATTTGTGTTTGATCGTTTCTTGATTTAGTGCTCGATAATCCACACACATTCGCCAAGTGTTGTCTTTCTTCTTTACCAATAAAAGCGGTGATGAGAATGGACTTAAACTCGGTGGGAAACTGCCTACCACCGACAACTCCCTTACGATCTTTTCTATTTCATTTTTTTAACAGTAAGGATAGCAGTATGGCCGAATGTTGGTGAGAGAACTGCCCGCTTTTAAGGGTATTAGGTGATCTTGAGGTCTGCTCGGAGGTAGCCCAAGTGGTTCTGCAAAACCATGTCATACCTGTTCAAAAGTGCTTCAAGATCGGGTTCGAGGCATTCTTAAGTGTTGTTATGTGGACTGATTGTGCAGGAGCCCACATCTAGGGCCTGGTCCTGGGCCGCATAGAGCTCGACCCTCGTTTCAGCACCTGTTCTGGGTTTGTCGGCGTGCCTAGTAGCGTTATGGGCTATCACAGCATCCTGGGCCACGTCAAATTGGCCCATATCCATCTTGGAACCGCTTTGGCCTGTGTCCTGGTCCTACTCGGTATGTGGGTTGTGCCTGGTGATGTTCTGGGCCGCTACAACATCTGGGCCACGTCAGATTGACCCATACGCATTCTGGAGCCTGTGGCCCGCTCGGCGTGTGGGCTGCACTTGGTGGTGTTCTGGGCCGCTAGAGCAGCTTGGGCTATAGCTTATAGGCCAATGTGCATCCTGGAGCTATTTTGGCTTGTGGCCTGGTCCTGTTCAGCATATGGGCAGGTCTGTAATAGAGATAATTGGGCTATGGCAGCCTTGTTTGCCCTTCTCAAGGCCCGGTTCATCTGTTCCACGCCAATCAACTTGTTGGGTCCGGTAGTTGCGCCCCTTAGCACATGTTGCCGCCCATTTGTAGTGAACTCCATGCAGAGATTTCAGAAGTCCCAAATGATGGGTCCGAGGTTTGCTAACCATTGAACTCCGAGCACCATGTAACAACCTCCTAATGGAAGTAGACGTAGGTTCGTTTCAAATGTTGTTCCGTGCATGACCCACTGGAGTTGTCGACACACCGCCGTGCTCGTTATTTTGGTGCCGTCGACTACTGTTACCGAGAGAGGATTGGTTTGATGAATAGTACACCCCTTTCTTTTTGCAACCATTGGATCAAGGAAGTTGTGTGTACTACCGGAGTCGATAAGAATGGTTACCGACTTACGCTTGATATATCCATGCACCCTCATGGTGTGATAGGCGTTTGATCCGGCTAATGCATGAACTGAGATAGCCAGTTCTTCATCGGGTATGATTTCTTCTTCCGGATCATCCTCTTCCGCCATCTCTTACTCCTCTCCTTCAAGTAAAAATAATTGTCTTCTTCTGCAATGATGCCCGTTACATACCTCTCATCACAATAATAACATAGTCCTTTGGCTCGCCGCTCGTCCATTTGTGCTTGAGATATTCTCTTGATAGGTTGTATGGTGGTGTTTGTGGCCGGTTTGGAACTGGTAGTAAGAGCATACTGCTTAAGTGGTGCTCTTACTTTCCAGACCATTGCTTTCCATCGTCTCTTCTTGTAATCGGGCTAGCCCAATTGTTTGAGATAAGGTGGTGAGTTGGAACATCATAACACCATTCCTTACTTCTACTTGTAGGCCGCTTGTGAAGCAACTCACAAAAAATTCTTCCGATAATCTTGTAGTTTGACTCATTAATGCTTCAAATTGTTCATAGTATATATGCACAGAACTTACTTGTTTGAGTTTGGTGAGTTGGCCCACTGCATCCTCGTAGTGGCCTGGACCAAAATGTACATAAATATCTTTGGTGAAGGTCTTCTAGTCGATATGAGTTTTTGAAACTTTATAGCTTTGGAACCACTACAAAGCCTTACCCTTCAAATGGATAGATGCGAGATACACCATGTCTTCCTCTCTTGTGCTATTGAAGTTGAAAAACCGGTTACACCGGTAAATCCAATCTTTTGGGTTGTCGCATCGAAATGAGGAAAATGGATCTTAGTATATTTGGTGTGAACAACATCCCTACCTAAGTGGTTTCGTGGTCCGGCATAACTGGCAGCTTGGCCTCGATCTCCTACACTCAAGCTATTCACTAGTTGGTCGTACTCGAGGTTCATGGCCGCTACCATTTGTGACAACTCCTTCTTAGCCGTAGCTTGCTTATCTGAATTTTCTTTCAGCTGTTTGGTGGTGTCGTCCAGGCACCTAGTATCTTGCGACCTAGTTCCGTCTGCCATTGTTATCAACCGTCATAGGGCGGATGGTTGCTATGATACCAATTGATAAGAACAACAAGGAGGAAGATAGCAATTCATTAGGCAAGTCCCTCTTCTAGGGGGAAACCTTCTTACAAACAAAACATTCAAATTTTGGATGCCTCTCTCCTTCATACGGCTGCCTTATAAAGGCTAACAAGATAATCTCTTCCCTACATTTAAGCAAACAAACCCTTTAATAAAGCGTAACCCTTACTATTAATATTATTTCCTATATTAAAGCTTTGACAGCTTTTATTCTCTCCTACATATGGCCGTTACAGCCTTCTTTTTCCCTTAATCCAAATCTAGCCGTTACTCTCCTTGCACGGTAATGTTGCCACCTTGCATGGTAATGTGCCTCCATAATCCAAACCTAGCCGATACTCTTCTTGCATGGTAACAGTGCCACCTTTGCATGGGAATGTGCTGTTACTTTCCTTGCATGGTAATACTGTTGTATCATTTCCTCGTGCTTCAAATAAGCCTTGTCCTCAACGCTTGAAATCAGGATATGCTTTTTGAATATCAAACCACGTCTCCCATGTTGTATCTTCCGGGTAAGAGTTAGACCAATGAACCAGCACTTGGGTTACTGCTCGGTTCTTCTTCTTGATGACCCAACAGTCTAGATTTTTAATTGGTTCAAGCTTGAGTCTTCCTTCATCATCCGTTGGTGGTAGTGCTATCAGTACTGCTACCTCTTCACCC
>JAUPMG010173877.1:0-10536 GCA_031762675.1 Pachysandra terminalis
GAATTGTAAGACAATTAGATTAATGGGTGAGTTTTAAAACAAGAATATAAAATTGGGTTGGGGTTATAGTGTAATAAAAGAGAAGTATGGGGTAGCATTTGAAATTATCAAAGTTGAATTCAAAACCAAAAATGTATGGGAATGGTGGGGTGCGTGGATTAGAAAGTGGGAGAGTGGAAGGGAAGTTACCTAATTTGTTGGGTTATGCTTGTGGAAGGTTTAGAGGAGTTTAGAAAGTGTTGTGGGTGAGAATAGAAAGCAGAAAAAGTTAGGGTTTTGTCTAGAACGTGAATAGTGTTTTGGGTTGAAGAATTAGGGTTTGGGGCTCATAGAAGAGAAGAGAAATAAGAGAAAGAGGGAAAATGGAGGTTGAGACTAGATCTTAGAAAGAGAGAAGAAGCAAGAGAAAGGAAGGAAGGAGGGAGAAACGAGAGGAGGAACACACACACATCGGATATCTAACCCACTGCAAGTGTAATCTACTGTATAATCTTCTTATGAAATCATCCTAGTTACAGTGTTGGTTCTATGCATGTTCTAGTGGATTCTTGGATTCTTGTGATTTGAATGTATATGATATTCTTGGTAGGTAAAAATGGTTTTACAATGGTTTTTAAATGTGTATTATTGTCCTTTTAAATGTTAGATGGACTTTAGAATAAAAAAGAATCGAATTTGTGGCCCTTGGTGCGTTTTCCAGAAATTTGGAAATCAGTCTAAAATGCGTGACTGGTTGGTAGGATTCGATCCACCGACCGAGACCATAAAACAGAGTATGATGGGCATTTGGTAGGCTTCGGTCCACCGAGTACTCCACCGAACACTTGAGAAATTACAGAGGCTCTTTGGTAGTCTTCCGTCCACCGGCAGGTCCACCGACAATGTCAATAATTTAGTTCAAATGAGCACTTTCGTAGGCTTTGGTCCACCAACCACTCCATCTAAGACCCAAAGAAATGCACAGAAATGTGTGACCTTGTGGATTACCTAGGTGAATGATTGGACTATTGTTGTGCTATGCTGAAGATGATTGATTGTGATACATTGATACTTGTCGAAAGGATGCTTGTGATGGTATCCGGCAGACTGTTCGTGTATATGAGCGCACGGGCAGCTTTTGAAGGGTATTATCACCGGTGATCCTATTGATTGTGGAAAAGGATAACCATGATGACATTTAGTGGATTATTCGTGTGTATGGACGCACAAATAGCTTCTGATGGGTATTATCACTTGAGTTCTACGTTGTTGTTTGAGTAACCATCCTGTGAGGATCTCCCTGGGTTGTAATCCCAAAATCTAAGATATAGGTAACCATCCTGCGAGGATCTCCCTGGGTTGTAATCCCTAAATGTAAGATATGGGTAATCATTGTATAGTGGCATCCTTGGGTGTTAGTCCCTAAATGAGTGGGTAATCGTCCTTGTGTAGGACCTCCTTGGGGCCGTTCCCCTAAATACAAGTAAATAGCTCGAGAATTGTGCCCGGTAGGTTGCGAATCCAACAAAACCATGATGTACACGTGGGAGTTGTGATTGTTGTTGTGATTAAGATGTGATCAGTTCATGCTAACAGAACCAAGTATGTGATACTTGGCACCGCTTGATCATCGGCTAGGAACTCGCATTAGACTTGCACTCATAGCTAGGAACTTGCAGTAGATTTGCATTCGTATTATGTGTGTGACATCATATTGTATTGAGCATTGCATCTTGCATGACATTTAATAACTGTTTTATTTAATGGTTCATAATATGCTTATATGTGACTTGATTATGTGAGTGTATGCCTGATTTGGATAACATAAGACTGTTATTGATGATATTGTTGCTTGTTGGAGTAATGGTGATTCACGAGGATGGTTGTCAGTTTATGTTTCTTACTGGGCATTCTAAGCTCACGCAACATTTCAAGTTGCAGGTTGAGGTTGACGTTAGCATGGATGGACTTGGACTTGGATTTCTATGTTGATACATCAGAGGAGTTTTGCTTTATTTGTTTTGTTGCTGGAACAGTTTATTATTATTATTATTTTTTTTTTGGTTGTAGGCTCTTCTGAAGCCATTAGAATAGTTTGATGCAACTTGGATATATTTTTATTAGTCATTTGCTTCTGCACTCTGATTGGTTTAATAGAAGTAATAATTACTTTATTATCGTTTTGGATTGGTATTCTGCGTTCCATGGTTGGGAACCTGAACGTCGCAACTTGTGATTCGTGACACCCACCTAAGGATTCGGGCATCGGGATCCGGGGGCGTGACATTATGTATTTCTAGAAGTGTTGATTTGATGATTTGTGTTGCTAGTGCAGTGCTAGGAGTTTCAAAGCCTAAACGATTTTGATCAAGAAATTTAATTGGTAAAAATCGTGCAAGAGGATTTTTGGTTTAAAATGGTTTCAATCCGTAGATTGACCTAGTTGTCATTTGATCGATCCGAATAGTGTAGGAGTATAAAAAATTTTGAGGTTTCATTGTGTATACATGAAGCGTCCTTCTAAAGCCTTAAGGACGACTAGAGACCCACTTGGATACCCAAAAGAAAAACCCAGAAAGTTCTGGTTCCGTGCCACTCGATCGACCAAACAGGTGCTACCGGTCAACCAAGTGAGAGTCTGATCTACTGAGCACTGACCGGTTGGTCCCACTCGCATAAGTGGAGGTTTTTGTCTGTGGCTAGTCGGTCGACCGAACAAGATTGACAGGTTGACCGAGCACACCTGAAATTTGATTGTTGGTTTGATACGAGTGTTTTGAGTTATGTATTGTGTGTGAAAGAATTACACGGGGGTGCATTTATAGACCCGAATGAGATATGAACATGATTGTAATGGGTTTGATAAAGTTTTGGTTTGTATGTTGTGTTTATCATACGAAATATGATGTTGTAGACATGTAAACATTTTTGAATGTTAAATATGCGATGTCCTGTGATGTATGTGGATGTGTTGAGGATGTTATATATAGTATGATAATCATGAATAACATGTTAGGACGTAAGATGATTATGCTTTTGATATATGATATGTGAATGACGTGTGAACACAATGCATATACAATTTAAGTACTGTGCATAGTGTTGGTTATAAGCATGATTTCCATTATTTTTTTGTAATAACATGTATGGTTAGATGTTGACTTTTCATCATAAGAGGGTGAAAGGACCTTGGTAGGGGGCAATAGAGATGTCATATCAATTGAATTAACTTAAACTAATAGGGTCATCACAGTTTAATAGACGTGAGGGACCATAATGTTGAGTAGTGGTATAGTAACTAAGCTTAGGTGATCCGCTATTGTTTCGAGTTCGTCTAGTACGGATGGTCGGCTATAATTGGGATGCCTGTCTACCATAAATTGATTAAATGAATTAGCCATCTTCATGTGGCTTATCAAGGTGGTTGTGATTGGTTTTACCTTAAGTCGGATTTGTGGATTTGAGCTCGTAAAAGAAAATAGGTTGGACAATTGTGCCCCGCAGGTTGAAAGTCCCCAGTCGGTGTAAAATGGGATACGAGAGGCATTTGATCATTGCATGAAAGTTGGATCGCCTTGTGGTTGTGGCGGGTATCCGTAAGTCCATGACACAGATTTCAGTCAACTCATCTGATAAGAGTATTGTTGATATCACGTTGTACATGTTTACAATATGATGTTGCATGTGCATATCAGATGGATTGCATGTTGACACAATTTGTGTGAAACCATGGGTCTATCCTCCCGTTTATTAGACAATTTGGATGACTGTCATATTGAGATGCTATTGGATGATGTACGTGATGTAGAACATTCGATGCAATGCATATATTTATTATTCTATATGCATATTATCATGATATTTATGTGATAACCATTATAGAATTGCTAAATGACTTATTATGGATATCATGAAGGATTCTACGTATATGCTTGAATGATATTTATGAAATGACATGGATACATACAAATTGATGAATGTTATGTATGAGATAACATGGTTGTGTGATAACATGAAGAGCTGATCGCTCTGTTTATGTGTGAAGTGTTAGTTGTTAGTTCGCATCTATTGATGTTGAGCTAAACCTTCATTAGGATTTATATTTCAAGTCCTCCACGTGATCCAGTAATGAGGTAACGAGGGCATAGTAGTGGACTTCATAGCTTTCAATTTATAACTCTAATTTTTGAGAGTATAGATTCATAGAGTTCGGTTTATAGTTTAGTTGTGGGCCTCAGTTTGTTTTGATTCAGTTTTGGACTTATGTCAGTTTGTTTTAGCAGTTCACCTTTAGATTTCTTTATAGCTTATATTGCTTCAACAAATGCTGTTTAGAACCGTTGTATTTTCTTTCATTTAGTTATTTATTGGGTTACAAAGGATTTTGTTAACTTGTACTTTTGAGTTAGTCTTTCGCTGTAGTATTTTGTTTAGGTGTATTAGCTCCATCGCACTTTTTGTACGATAAAATTAATAACCTAGCAATCTCATATGGGTTGGTGCCCACGGTTGTGCCCTTGGGATTCCCAATTACACACTTATCGATGCGATTCGAGTTTCAGGGTGCGACAAGAGCAAGATGCGTACAACAGATGCTACAATGTGCATCTATGTGCGCCACGTATCCACTGGTGTGCATAGATGCGTGCCAACGCATTAAAGCTTTGGTACATCTCCCAAAGCCTGATGTGTTGACACTCATCCACACACTCCAGTGAACAAGTGGTGTGCGTGAATGTGAGCTACAACGGTCTACGCTCTAGACCATGTAACCCTGATTGATGGTGGCAATTATTGATTAGTGCTTATGTCATAGCATGGTTTAATTATGTTTTGAAATTGTCTACAACATTTCCTACATCAAGATCTGTGATGAGTCTTGTGATTTTGTTGAACCAAAAAGGTTGAATCATCTACAGCATTTTCATGCAACATTTGGTGCAAGAAGACACTTGATTGGTCATTTTCTATTTAGTGCGGTTTTGTTGTAAAAAAATTTGATTTTTAATACGAAGTGACCAATCACAACTCTTGTTACAAGAAGTGCTGCATATGATAAGCATCTTTTTTTTTTTTTTCCTTTTTCTTTAAATGTAAAGAAAGACCAAAATCATAGATGGACCTTAATAATGGAGTGTTGAATTTAGAGAGCAGTTAGGTAGATGATTTGGATTTTTGGTAACTGGCAAATGAAGACTTGGGGGATGAATGTAAAATTTGGACAAGTCAAGATGGAATCTGTATATTTGGTAGCTGACCAATGAAGACTTGGGAGATGACTGTAAAATTTGGACAAGTCAAGATGGAATTTGCTTACTGTCCCTTGACCCAAGATGGGGAAAGCTGGGAGAAGGGGAGGTAAGGAATTAGGCCCTTTCAGGGTCACCTGTGAAAAACTTTAGCACAAATTTTCTTTTAACTCTTATATAAACCAATGCAAAGGATATCAGGAAAAAAAACAAAAACAGTGGCAACATTGTGTAAGAATTCAGGGTCCTTTTGGATCAAAGGAATTTAGAGGTAAGAATTGGAATTGGCAGATATGAATTTTAATTTTTGCGTTTGGATAATCAATTCCCACATGAATTAAAATTCGCGTGGGAAAAAAAAGAGATACCCAATTCTCACAACTCATGAAATTTATAATTCACACCTTAAGGGGTGTTTATTTGTAATTCCACATAAACTAACCATTTCGTTGGGGGGTTTAAAGGGGTACGCCCAACTCCACTCTACCCTTAATGATTCTGCTTTGGTAACCCATACATTGGGTTAGGGTCGGGTTCAGAACCTACCCCAATTTCATCCATGGTTCTACGGACCGACTGGTCTGGTTCCAACTCATGATACAAACTATTGTATCGCAGGGTTATTGAACGGTACCGGTTTGCGACGGGTTTTGCTGGTCCGATGATCTGTCTTGCCGATCCATTGACCTATCCCGCCAATCGGACGGCAGGCCCAATCCGGTCAAATTTTGCTTCCTTTCTTCTGATCAATTCTACTTCAAGCCATGGCAATGTCAAGGACATTAGTATTTGCTTTGTTCTTATACATGCTCTCATTTCTTCGAAGGACTCTCCTTGAAGGGTTCCTTCAAAGTCGGTGAAAGCTATTATCCAAAGGTGTTTCTTGAGGATGAGTGAATGTTACTTTGAATGTTTCGTTAATAAGGATTCCATTGACATCAACCGAATGTGATGTCTGTTGAGGGTGACAAATCCTTATGTTTGTCCTTCGAAGGGGACAAAAGACCCTTAGTCTTTTGAGAAGGATGACTAACCCTTAGTCCTTTGAGGGTGACTAACCCTTGACCAGCTCAGGGTGGTTTGCAACGTGTAATATATGTAATAACCATCATTTCCTTCGAGGGTTTATTTACTAAAGAAGCTAACCCTTGATGCAAATGAAGATGACTGAACGTCTTAGATTAGGTCAAAGTTCATCAATACAGGTAACGTGGCCCAATAAGAGTGCGAGTATCGTTTAACGTTCACACGCGTGAGTTAGTGGAGAGAGCAGATAATCGCTTTATGGATAGTGTAGCACTTGCAGGTGTATCTTAAGAACGGGCATATACGCACTAAGCTTATGCAACGTGTCCAATGAGATTAATTAAACTGTCAGATCATCTGTACATCGTTTAAAACGATATATTACCATCCTTGAAGTCTAAACAGATCCGTTGAAGTATTAGTCAATCACCAATATTTTTTTGAAAAATTATACTTTACATCTTAAGGTTTTTAATAATTACAATCAGACACTTTAAGGTTTTTGAAATTATAATGATATTCTTCATCAGAAATCTCTTAGGATTGGTCAACTAACGATACTCAGTTGTAACCGCTCTTCATCAAACCGTTTGATAACGTTGGAGCATAATGGCTCTTTGGTTGAGAGACTACGATGAATATTTTAGAAATAAGGTTTATGCAATTCTTCTCATTTGCATTAAAAAAAAAAAGAATTCTTCCCATTTGCATTAAATACAATTATTTTTTCTTTACTTGCATTAAATACAACAACTTCAAAGAAAAAAAAATTATTCTTTTCTTTTATCATTTTTTTTTTTGTGGTAGGAAAAAAAATCTTTATTTTATCATTCTCTCTTTCCTACTCATCCACATTAGGGGTGGCAACGGGTTAAGTCGGGTTGGGCAGGCTCAAGCAGGACTTATACTCCTTTATAACATTAATTATATTGACTTGATTCTGGCCTGGTTTGAACTTTGGGCTCAAAGGTGTAAGTTCGAATCCGATGTATTTAAGATATATCAAGCCGAAGCTCGATTTAATCTGACCCTACAAATTGAAATGTGTTATTTTTTAAACAAAAGATTATAAATGTGTTACTATTTTGTTGTTGATAGGATTCAAACCTAACTATCAACAAAGAGAGTGTGTGGTTCTCATCACTAAACTACAATCACAAGATGATGACTGGCTGAAGTAAAAATTATATATTACTCATTAATGTCGACCATGTGGGCTAATTTAATAAAAATCAGAGCCCGGCCAGACAAACTTATTGAGCCTTAAGTTTCAGCCAAGCCTGTCCCTACGAGCCACTTACCCTTGCTCAAGCTTGCTCAATTATAGAACTGGGCTGATCGGACTGGGTGGGTCACCCGGCCAATTGCCACCCCTAATCCACATCAACTCTCTCTCTCTCTCTCTCTCTCAGGGTAAAAGGGGTATAATGTAATTGGGTGGTTCAACCCGAAAATCTATCAATTCAAATTGATTTCAGTTTCATGTTTATAAAACTGATGGTCATTCCTTTTGTTTCTATGAAAAAATACAAAAGATATAAATATCTTTTATGTTGGGACATTTTGCAAAAAAAAATAGAAAGAAACAATAAAATCATAACAATATTAGAGAAAATAAAATATTAACAAAAGAAATCGTTGGATAATTATAGTAGAGTATTATGCATATGGGTATATAGAATAAAATATTTGTTCCCAATAGTGATTATTAGCATTTATTACAAAACTGAAACATTTTATTAATCCAATCAAACGTAAGCGTATGAAGACAATACTGCTAAGAAAATGTATAATAAAAATATAGAGATCCTAATCCCGACAATTTGTATTATCGATTTATTTTTTGTTCTATTCATTTAATACTCTATCTATCAGTTTACAATGTGTACTCGTGCATTGCATGAGCTGACTGCTAGTATATATTTATTGGATAATGCAACTCTTTGGACATTCTTATCCCTCAAATTGGATTAATCCTTGTTTCAAAAAAATTAGAAAGTATGCTTTTACCTCAAACTAGGGCTCTTTTGTCTAAAGTCAAAGATCCTCATGCCTTAAGCTAAAGGCTCCTTTTTGTCTCAATCTCGTAACAGGGGCCTTTTTTTATTCACCTACGGATGACATTTGTGATCTAGGCTTTAAGGATCGGACCGATCTGGTACGTACTGGGATCGATCAGGACCAGTTCGATCCCAAGTCATGATATAGCTATTGCATCAAGTAGCTTTGGATTGGACCGGTCGAATTGGTAGCAATACGAATCCGTCGATACAACCGGTCTAATGACTTGTACAATTGGTCCAACAGATGCAAAATTTTTTAACTTATAAATGAAACAGTCCCAGAGGTAGAGAGCTGAACCAATCCAATATATAAAATAATCTAATTCATACTATTATTTACATGTTAACCACATATAATCATGCAAATAAAAATAACTAATTAAATCATGATATTATTTACACTTTAAATTCATACACGTTAAACTCAGCAGGGGGCGGAGCCCAGTAGCAAGAGCGCGCGCGGGAGCCCAGCAGCAACGACGCAGTAGCCCACCAGCAATGACATTTGTGATCTAGGTTTTAAGGATCATACCGATCTGGTCCATACTGGAATCGGTCAAGACCAGCCCGATCCTAAGTCACGATACAACTATTTTATCAAGTGGCTTTGGATCGGACCGGTCCAACTGATACCGCTACGGACCAGTCAGTGTCTAGTGACTCGTACAATCAACCGATGCAAAGTTTTCTTTTTTTTTTTTTTAATTTATAAATGAAACGGTCCAACAGGCCTGAACCAATCCTGTACATATACACAAGTTTTGATAAATAATCATATTTGTAACTCAGATCATTTCTGATTCTGAAAGAAAGGAAGATGATTCATTAATTTTGTAGAGTTAAAGAATCATGGAGTTTTACCAAATCAAACTTCCATGTTGATGATGCCTGAAAAAAAAAAAAAAAACAGAAACAAAGAGATTTCAAAAGAAACAACTTCTTGAAAATGTTTTCAACGCAATATGAACTTAAGAACAGACCTTGTAAAAACACCCCACGAGAACCCACTGTTCCTCCTTCTCACGTGTACAACATATTTCTACCTGCTCATATTCTTCATTTCCTTCAGTTCTACTTGGTAATTTTCCAAATGCAACAATGGAAAAGCAATTGGATTTCAATAAAAAAAATAAACAAAAGGGTTTGGGGTACACAGATGCACAAGTAGGAATCCTTGCACATGGAAAAAGCAGTTGCTCAGAAGCATCCAGCATATCCCATAAGCACAGCTAAACTATCCTTCATTTTCTGTTCTTGGGACCAATTGATCAGACTTTTACAAGGACAGTGAAACATGAAGAACAACAAGATATGAAACTGTCAAATACACTATGCATCTCCTTCTTTCTGCAGGCTCAAAAGGAATATGCAGATCATTCAATCAGTTAAAGAACAAGATGCACTAAGAGAAAATTCAGTTTATACATAGGATTGTTAGCTGCTGACAGACTGTAACACATCATGGAAAAGGCTTAATAACTTGGGAAACTATGGCCGGGTCATATGATCTCCAGACTCCACAGTGAAGGACATATAACTCTTTGTAAATGACACCACAAGGAGATGTTATAACAATTGATAAATTACCTGATAAATCTTCCCAGTGGTGATATTATTTTCGCGGGTTAACTTGATATCGAGGAACTGTTTCTAGTTTCTTAGGTCCAGATCCACCTTCGAAATAGAAAACTAGGTCATCCTTTGTTGCTATAACATGATAATTTTCTTCAAAAAGATCATATTGTCAGAGAAATATATAGAAAACAAAAATTAGCAGGTTCAAATCATAAAACTGGATCATCTTGTCCAGACAAGAAATTCCTCTCAAAGGACAAAGGATTTTTCTTTACCTCGCCTCCATCATCTAAGACAAACACTTCTCCATGCTCAAAAGGAGACATTGTTCCTATATCAGTGTTGAGGTATGGATCTGCATATATAGGGGAACGAAAAATGGCATTACAAAGGTGGTGGTGGTGGTAGTGGTAGTGGTGGTAGTGGTAGTGGTTGTAGTGGTGGTGGTGACGGCGGTAGTGGTTGGGTTTGGTGGTGGTGGTAATGGTTGTGGTGGTGGTGGTGATGGGGTGAAGGTGGTGGTGCTGGTGCTGGTGCTAGTAGTGATGGTGGTGGTGGTTGTATTTGGTTGGGTGGTGGTGGGGTGAGGGCGGTGGTGGTGGTGTTGGTAGTGGTGGTGTGGCAGTGGTAGTGGCTGTGTGATG
>JAUPMG010173888.1:0-10536 GCA_031762675.1 Pachysandra terminalis
GTCTGTTCTACCAGATAAGTTAGCATAAAAATGGGCAGTCTTGCCTAAATCGCAGAGGTACCGGATTACAATGTCGGCGAGAGAATCAAGTGCAGATTGCAGGAAACTCGAAAACCCGGCAGCCTCGCATATCTGTGCAACCGCAGCCCTAGCAACTGCTCGGCCGAAATCGTCGCTACCACCTGATTTCCCCCCTGCGTCGTCCTGTTCGATCGGTCTTCCACTCTCCCCAAATCCATCGCTCATATTCAAAGCCTCATATCATTTTACCGGAATTATATTAGGGTTCCAAGAGACGCAAATCTCTTTTCGGCATCAATCACAAACGAGCTTTCGTTTCGAGCTAGGGTTTCTGACAAGAAATATCCACTCATCCCAAAATAAACACTTAGGCAGAGAGAAATTTAACGAAACCCTAGAGCGGTATTGCATCTCGAATGCAAAACAAAAGAATTGTGAAAGAAAAAAAATATAGGAGAAAGAACGGAACTCTTTGAAATCTTACCAGATACTAGGGTTTTCCAATCGAGCTCGTCGCCATTAATCGCTCAGCGGTAGAGCTCGGAGAGTAATGGATAAGTAAATCAACCTCTCATGGATAAACCCTAATCAGAATTTCTGAGAATTGGGGATTAGGCGAGTCGAAAAACCATACTGGAACAAGGGTTCTGTATTACTGAGGCCATTAAAACCCTCGTAAAACCCCAAAAACGATCCAGAGAGAAAGAGAGAGAGATTGATGAGAGATGAGCTGCGTAAAATAGTGTATTTAAAGACAAGACAAAGAGGATTAATGGATTATTCAACAAATTAATAGATAATAAACATTTGAAATTTTCCTATTTAGGGTTTTTTTGTTTCTTGTAATTGCGGAAAGTATAGCATGCAGCGTGACTCATCATAAATGAATGTCTTGTCTTTATGATGGGCTTGATCACTTGGGTCCATCAGCTTTAAATGAGCTTACCGTTTCTCAACCAATTAGGTAAAGAATTTCGGATTTATATGTTTGTTGACTACTGATAATTGGTGAACCCACCATCATAGATTAGATAGACTTTTTCATTGAACTTGTTTACTTCCACAAAACTAGTTGCTTAAATAAATTACATTTTTATTCTTGGGTCAGTTTTGAGTTGAAAAAGCCAACCCAGTTCGATTTTGGGTTAGGGCTTCGGGTAAACCGATCCAAAAAGAAAATCCGGTCACTAATATACTTATAATATATATATATATATATATATATATATATGTAAACTTTAGAATTTAGGTGTTTATAAAAACCTTTATAAACTTTTGCTATTTTTAAATAAGCCCTTTGCTATAAAAGTTGAAGGATTAATTTGACATTCAATATTAGAGAATATCTTTTTCATCTTCGAGAAGAGGAGTTAGGGATTTCTCTGCACGGTTCACACTTCACAATACTCTTTACTTCTCAATCCGGTGGTGTCAACGACGGACATTAAGACTTCATTAAGGTAAGTAGATCATTCTCCCTCCCCCTCCCCCATCTCTTCACTCGCGTAGGTAGGCTAACAAATCCTTTACAAAAGAACTAAGCAAGGTTAATAATGTTTTGCTTGTTTCAATCTGTTATAGTTTTATTTTTTCTTTTTGGTAACGATATAGCTTTATTTCTTATGTTCTTTTGAATGATACTTGTGGTATGTGATGTTTCTAATAAGTTAACCCTTTGATAACTTGTTAGGCATCGTTGATGCCTATTAGCTAACTTATTAGTCTGATATAGCTTTAGTTCTTAAGTTTTTCTGAATCAATCTGTTCTATTGTTTGATTTTTTGTTTCTTATCTTCTCTGATTTTGGATTATAAATACTGTGGAATCCTGGGATGAGGTTGGTTTGTTTGATGCAAAAGGGAAATCGCATTAAGGTTCTACGATTTGTCTTCACCAAGTGTTTTCTAATGTTTGTTCAAGTTATGATTGTGCTTATCAACCCGAATTTATCAGACTCAAATCAACCCAAAAATTGTAATTTGGATTGGTTTGGCGTTTGGGTTTCTTAATTCGGGTTTCAAATCGGGTTTGGGTTTGAGTTGACCTTCAACTTGAAGGTCAACTCAAGGAAGTAAGTTTGAGATTGGGTTGTGGTCAACCCGACCCAAGTTGCACCCTACAGTATGTACCACAGAGTTCGAGTGCGCAGTGCGCACGGGTTGCGTTATAAACCGACTTGAGGAACAAGATTTGTCCAGATGATGTTAGATAGAACACAGTAAAACCTCTCGCGAAGTGAAGTTGCAGAAGAGAGAGAGAAAGAGAGAGAAAAGAATGGAGAAATACTTCGGGAATGCATACAGAGGGGACCCGGGCGTTCCCCACACCGACCCGGACCGATTCGTAAACATATGGATTGGATCTTTGGCATTCTCTGCAATCGCTTGGTTTCATCCTTACATGTGGCATCTTTCTAATCAATTCAAGTAAGTTCTCTCCTTCTCTTAGTCTCTTTCGATTTATCCATTCTGAATTATAGAGTTAAATTTCTTGTGCAAAATTGTTAATTTCATAGTACATTGATTAAAAAAAAAACCATTTAATCTTGATTCCGGCATTTCTACATTGTTGTTGTGAAATATTTATCTTTCTGAAGATTTTTGTTCTTTGGATTTATTTTTAACTATCATCCTTTTTGTATAAGGATTATAGTGAATCTTGATTGTTCTAAAATGTGTTGTCATTGGATTCATAAGCCTCTACTATTCATGTTTGAAAATCAGATATTACAGTCTGATCAGTAAATGATTTTATTGTTCAAAAAATGTTATGAAACCGATTGTTAGATGAAATTATCATTCTTAATGAATGAAAGACTCTCGAAAGTTTTGAAAGATTACTGGTTAACTCTTTGATGGATATAACAAATAAGGATTTACTCAAACTAGCAATTGAATATAATGGAGAACCACTAACCAATTTGGGTAAATGTTTTTTTCTCTTGAAGTTGTTTATAGATTCTCATCTATGGAGTGTTGGTTGGCTTCTTCTCATGTAATGATAGCTAGCTATATATTCATGGACAAATTTCTTATCATCTTAGTTGCTGTCATGACTAGTATGCTTGTTAGTGGACAGTGAATTTGGATCCTAATGAACGAAGTGGGGATTTGATTTTCTTTATCAGAATCATCAGGATAGCGTAGGAGATTGTGCCATAAATTGCAACTAGGCCATCTTTGGACCACATATACTAGCGTAACCCTTGGTTCCATTAAGTTTGGTTTATGGAATGGTTTAAAGTTATCGTCTTGGAAGCAAAATAATTTGTCCAAAGGAGGTGGAGTGGGTTTGATAAGGGGGAAACAACTCCTGCAGATTTTGAGCAAAGTTTTTTCTGTACTGAAGTATTTGTCAATAATATGATCCACTCCTCAATTTCTTGGGATCTTGGAAGCTCCTGATACATCGTTAATACTCTGGAATACATGATGCAAGATAGTACCATTCAGACAAAAAGTCACTTACCTATATACATAAAGGTATTGAGTCCAAGGTACGCAATGGCAGCAAGTTAGTATGAGAGCACTGATATAAAAAAAGTGAAACATAGAGTAAGCTTTGAGGGAAGGCACTAGGAAAATACTACAATGCATACCCTAGGGGCTTAAGTCCCTTTAGACTCATGGCTCAGCATTTGAAGTGCACATGAGAGGCATGCCTCATACTTTGAGCTTCACATATGTGTCACATACAAAACCAAAGTGAAGACTTAGTTACCATCAGTGTTGTTATTTGTTAAAGGGTTGCCTAGGTAACCAAACTGTTTTCTTGGGACCGAGGCCGCACTAGCCTAGGTAACCTAAGCCTAGGTGCGATTTCTAGGCAGGCATGGAACTTTTATACCCATCGAATCCAAGGGACACGATACAGAACGAAATTTCTAGAGTGACTCCCATAAAAGAAATGCACACAAGCAATTTCTATCTCTTGCGAGTGATCAATTGAACCCGGCAGTCACAGTACAACAGAAAGGGAAATCTCTCGAACATAGATGCATGAAAGTTTTATACCAATGTATGCTTGTACTTTTGTGAACTCTTCCTTGGTTTCATGTCACTTTTTAAGACCCCAAGCAATTAGAATTTGAAATGACCTTTAACCAATATGTTAAATACTGAACCAGGCACCATACCGTTGGGTAATCTGTTTTGACCTGGTTCAACCTGTGGTTCACACCAAGAACCTGGTGAAATTCTAAGTGTTACTAGTTGAGAAAGTATAGGAATACTCAATGGGAGGAAGTAGGGTGGGGGAAATTGCATGGTTCATGCCAGTTTTTATCAGTTTGCGCTGGTTTTTAATCTGTTCTCTCCTGTTTGCATGGGTTATGAGGGAACCAAGCAGGCTATGAATTGAACTGCTGAGATTGCTTGCAACCAAAAAAAAAAAAAGAACTGCTGAGATTGCTGATTAAACTGGTCCAGTCTTTGAAACATGGCCTTTAACAATGTCCCCTAACAAAACTTTGTTTCATATGGTTTTAAGGATTTGCAAGGGGTAAAAAATAATGTTTTTAAGAGAAAATTTGTGTAGAAATTTTTTGAATGGTGTGTAAATTGATGAATGCATCTTTCTAATCAGAGGAACTAGTGAGCAGTTATATACCTTGCTTTCTAATTTTTTTGGAATCTTTTGAGAAATTAGAGCATCTCCAATCCTCCCCTATCCTTCTCCCCAAATTCAAATTTGGGGAGAAAGTGGACAATATAGTGCTCCAATCGTCCCTATCCTTCTCCCCAAATTTGTGAAGACCCTAAAATTTTCCCCAAATTTCGGGAGAAGAAGCCAACGGCTATTTTTTCTCCAACGGTTCATTTTCATTTCCTCTTTCTTTGAAAACAGACCCAACTTCTCACCATTTTCTGTTGAATCAGCCGAACCCTTGTTCTTCCTACAGTTGCAACTTTTCGTTTTCTATAATAATGAGTAGAGACAAAATTCCTATCATAAGAAAACTTGTTCTTATTTCTGCAATCTTTATTATCTTCGTCGGAATTCAAGGTCATTCTCGTCACTCGAATTCATTCATCAGGTACTGCTTGTCTTGGGACCTATGCTTTTCTTTTTTGTTTAACTTATTTTTAATATTTTTGAATGGAGATGTTGATGAATTTTGGCATATTGAACTTATCTGGAATCGAGATTAGAGCTCTAGAAGTTTCTTGTTCTTGTTCTTAAAAGGGACTTGAGGGATGAAAGTGGAATTTTTAAAAAGATTTGAATCAAAATATAGGGAGATGCATTGGAGAGCTCTTCCCCAAATTTGACTTTCGAATCAAACTTACCTCTAAAATAGGGGAAATTATAGGGGAACGATTGGAGATGCTCTTAATTTATTATTTTGTTTTGCCATGACAATTTCTCAAGGACATTAGCATCTACCATGGTCCTTATTGATTTGGTTCATTCCCTTGGTGTTGTCTTCTTCTTCTTCTTTTCACATTATATAAAATATATGCTGTTTTTGCCTTCAATTTATTTTCTCTGAAGACTTCATCAAATGAGGGAAATATATTCATTCCTGTCCAACATACCCATTTCTAATTGTATATAATATATTTAGGCCATTTTTGTCACTTGGGTTTTTCTTTCTTCATCTTTTCCTTGGATATCGTGGCAAATGCTATTGCATGGTTCTCCCTTTTCCTTTCTTCATCTTTTGATATAATGCAGTTGGCATGACCGGGCAATGCTGTTTGAGCAATACCACTGGAAGAAAGCACTGCAGAAAAGGCAGCCATATAAGTTCAAGGTGTGTTCGATTTCTTATATAACCGGTGTTCCTCTTTCTTTTTTACACTGATGAATGTGTCCCTTGTATGTTCACCATCTTCTTTCAAGAACATTTTTTTTAGTGGTAATTTATACTATGGTTATAAATAAATAAAAATTCATCGATAACCCTGAGATCTTAAATCATAACATTATTGTTGTGGCCCCCGTTTTTGGCCAAGTCCACACATTAACTCTGGCAGATGGGTTGTGTGTGTCTGCATATCATATGGGATTTGTTACTTATTGATTAAAAAGTTTTTAATACTGTGATCTGATTTAGAAAGTCATTGTTCTTCAACTCTTTTTCTTTCTTGTTGCAGTGGAACGAGTACATGGACAAGGACCTCCGCGACTCGTACTATTTCAACTGGCCTGTCTACTTTCCTTGAGAGATTATATGGATACTACTTTCAAAAGACGACATTATCACATATAAACATGTTCTTTTGGTAATAGATGTTGAGAGAGTCTTGAGAACAATGAAATCCAGTTATCCTTAATTAAATACATTTGTGTTTTTCCCTTTTCCTTCACAAGCTTCACTTCTCTTTGGATCATAGAACAATGTATACGAAATGGTTCAACACAACCCTCTGCACGTGTGGGCTCTGCACCAAAACAACACATCCATGGGAAAACACAAGGCATCGAGGCAAACACACTGCACACACCTGCACGGGAACAATACATCCATGGAAAAACAAAGACACAAACACATATCCCAAGATTCGAACACCTAGAACAATTTACTTTAAGAACAATACATCTGTGGAAAAGCAAACACATATCCCAGGATTCGAACACTCGACCTTCCGCTCTAGAGGAATTTACTTTAAAATCTTAAGTTGTTAGAGAACAGGACAAAGATGTATATCAAATGGTTCAATAAACATCATCTCTCTTGATCTCTTTTTATCAACATTAGAAAACAGTTAAAAACGAGTAGTGATTCAGGTTTTGTGAAGTTATCAAATAATTCAAATTCATGAGCTTTAACTCTAGGCCGGCGAATTTAGACACAAGAAGTGGTCGAATAAGAATTCTAGGGCGTGTTTGATGCTTCATAGAACGAGAAACGATTCCTTTAAAATTGATTCTTATGAAGCATTTCATAAGAACTACTTCCGAGGAATAAAAGATGTTTGGTAAACAGTAAACATCAATTGAAAAAGTGCTTCCAAAGTTAGATTTAAGAGTTTTGTTTGTAAAAATAACATGGGTGATTCCGCAAACGTGATTTCAAAAGCAGAAAATAATAGCTTCAGAAAAATCAACATTTGAATGAAGCAATTCTTGTAGAATCGCTTTTCAGTGGGTTTACCAAAACGCTTATTTATTTATTTGAAGAGGTTTTGGGCTCAAGAAAAAAGAAGCTATGCCAAACACGCCCCCTAGAAATCGATGAAAATCTTACTCCACCTTTAAAGAGCTGGAGCCGGAGTATAATGATATGCCATGAACAACACAAAAGAATATTAACATTTCAGACGACAATTATATCATCAAGTGCTTCCGTAGCATAGTGGTAGTGCGTTCGCTTCGTAAGCGAAAGGTCGCGAGTTCGATCCTCGCCGGGAGCTGCCGCCTAGGCTTCAATTAAATGAAAAAGAAAAAGCATTTTTTGTTTTTACTCAAAGGAGGTTGGACCTTCTTGAGCCGACTTGGATAGTCTCAGACTTTGATTTGACCATTCAATAAAAAATGGTCACAAAGTATCTATAGATTAGACACCCAGGATTCCTTCACAATCATACGAAAATAATATATATATATATACACCCAGGATTCCTTCACAATCATACAAAAATAATATATATGTGTGTGACTTGAAAAACTCAATCACCTGAGATCGTTGCAATTCCTTAGGCTGTGAATGGTTAGAGCCAGAACTGAAAGGAGACAAAATTTGTGTGGTAAGAAACATATTTTCATCTGAATTTGTTCATGCATTTTTTTACACTTATACCAATAATTTTCCATTGTTTCCTTGTGTTTACTCATCCAAAGAAACACCAAATTCTAAGGAAAAGGATTTATCGTATGCTGCTCATGAATAAGCCGACATGATTTTTTTTTTTTTTTTTGAAAAAATAATCCAAAATTTCAATATATATTACCCTTTATGTCTACATGAAGGCAAGTGAGAGTCAAGGAGATTCTTGAAGGCAAAAGCAAAGAAAAAAGGGAAAATAAAAGTAATGAGCTAGGAAGTAAAGAAAACAACCAAGAATATATATCCTATATTATGCTGTAAAATCTATGGCTTTATACTATATATCTATTATTCATGGCAATTGTAGCCAACTTTTAGTTCAGAACTTTCACTTAATCTATTATTTTGAAGAAGAAGAAGAAGTGTTATATCCAATTGCACTTTTTTTTTTTCTTTCACTTTTTTCTGTTTTTAATTTGTTAAGAAAAGAATCATTAATACATATTCATAGACAAAAATAAAATTCTAATTAATTATTTTTTTTCCTTTCCTGTTCAAATCTCTCTCTCTCTCTCTCTCTCTCTCTCTCTCTCTCTCCCTCTCTTCATACATAATATATCAAGCTCTTGTTTGTCTTTGTCATGTCTGCAAGACTTTTGAATCTTGATTGGACTAAAACTTAAACAAATAACATTTTTCCTTGATGATTTTATGCTCTTCATCAACACCATATATAGAACAAAACCATAGTGTGGCAAACTAAATACTTGGTGTTTTGACCCCAATCTCAACAAATGTGAAAAACAAAGAATGGATCTAACATAGCTGGACAAGAACATTCATCACAGATAATCAATGGATTGAAACAACTAATATAAGATATAAACAATCACCAAACGTTGGCCAGGAAGAAAATATCGGCACCCATTTCGTAAAAGAAGATTCAAATTCCACGGAAATTCGGTTATGTCTACAGCCATGGATGCACACTCCAAGTCTGCAATAACTGCAACAACTGATGGGGGACCAGCTGTTGAATCTTGTTGCACACTTGCTTAGAGAAGAGGACCACAACTTCCAGAATCCCAATTATCTTGAACCTCCTCTCTTCTTTTTCTTTGCCTTTATAGGACCACTATCTACCTATTATTTAATTGATGTCCTTTTTCAAGGGATTCATTAACCCAAATTGCTTGGGCCATTTATTTTCTTGGATCATGTGTAAGCTTCTACTTACTGCAATATATTTTCTGTCTTACTCACCTAAGCATATCTCTCTCCTTTCCTTTTCATCTCAGCAGCTTCTAATTCCTTTCTGAGGTTGATTCTTCCTTGTGAACTCCACATCTGTTTTCTAGGATTTTTGAAACTTGCACAAGTTCATCATTTAGGAACTCATGGTTACCATGCCCATGAAAGCATTCAATCATTTCCATTCAAGCCTACTTTGGTGCATCAATGTGTGTGTGTGTGAGAGAGAGAGAAAGAGAGAGAGAGAGAGAGACTAGTGCAATGCATTATCTAGTAATAAGAATGCAAAACAAGTGCATCATTAAATACAATATTATGGTTTATTATATAACTAAAAAAACATATTACATGATTATATTGCATAATTGAATGCTATCTATAATTCATGTTCTTTTGAACTTGAACAATATTATAGATGACAATATTGTATACCACAACCAGAAATTAAAATAACTCAAATTCAAGAATGCAAGGATCAAATAACATTGACATATGAACAAGGCCGTCTTGATAATCGCTTCCAAATATAAGAAAACGTTCAAATGGCATCTTACCTGTATCAGTGCATTCAGATATATAGCCGAAAACATTCTTTTGTTTGTGCAGTTTGACTTGTGTTGAATGATGTTCAATGCTCTTCAGTCTGAAATCAAGTTCCCAAATACAGTATTTTCACCTCTTTAGTGCAACTTTGATGTATAGAATGGATAACAAGTTTATCAATGGGTAGTTCTTGGGTCGTTTTGGAAGAAACTTGATGATTGAGTGCTCGAAGGCCCACCATTATCCGCACCCGGATGACTTCCACTATTATATTGAGAATGACGAAGCATTGAAGTCATGCTCAGCTGGAAGGGTCTTATTATGGGTTGGCTAGTAGAGAAAAGAGGTGGTATGAGAGAATTGGGTAAGAGATTTTGTGAACTTGAGCTCAACATTTGAAAGTGGTTGGTTTGTCTTGGATCATACTCTAAGGGAGTGGGAACATATGGAGGGAAAAACGACGGTGTAGTTCCCGATGGGCATACCAACAATTGTGAACCAGGCGGTAGAGACATAGATGAGGAGGATGGCAATGAGACAGCATTGAAGTTATGAGGTTCTTCGGCTTGGGATGAACATAATGATAAAGTTGAAGGCTCCCACTGATGATGATAGGAACTGTATGGCATGACATTGTTTAAAAAGCCGGCTAAAGAAGATTGACTGGCTCTCCAGAAGGAACTATTTGATGAAACTTGTGCATTGAGACCTTCAAGAGCTTCTTGTTTTTCTTGTTCATTTCTCTTGATCCAATTGTTTTTGTCAAAGACTCTTTCTCCTGCAGCTTCTTCAAATTTAGCCCTCAAAAGAGCATCGGTGCTGTTCCAATACATCGATTTTCGTAATGTCGTCTGATCTTGATCTTGACCTAAAACATTGCTATTTATTTTAGGCAACGAAGAGGGAGTTCCATCATTTTTTGCATCTACAATGGGAGCAAGGGATGGTTGGGGCAAAGGCAATTGAAGTGGAGGAAGTTTATCGATTTCACATTGTGAAGCATCAAGCAA
>JAUPMG010173899.1:0-10535 GCA_031762675.1 Pachysandra terminalis
GATTGTCTATATAAAATTTAGGATAGTAATTTCGGTATTTAGTAACTAAAATTTCTTTTGGGTTTGACACTCTATTTCATCACTTTATTACTTGTCACGAATTCGTGCACTTGCGAAAAAGTACATCAATAGCCTTGGAGAAGAAGAAAGAGGAAGAAGAAGAAGACGTAGATCTCGGATCTGGACCTAAGGCGCAGGAAGTAAGTTTCATTTTCTATATAGTCTTATTGGAATATCATGGTTGATTTTATTTGATTGTATGCGTAACATGATCCTTGGAAGCATAACCTTATCGTGTGAGTGATGATTGTTAATATGTGTTGATTTGATCACACTATGGTTGATTTTTGGATTCTTATGTTGATATGTGATTTAATCCTTGTTAAGAATGTTTCTTATGCTAATATGATATTTGGCATGTTTTATCTAGTGTAAGATTGTTATTATGATGCTTATTAATCATTAGAGTTGTTGTGAATTGATTTTGACGTCAAAAAGTAGGGTTTCAAGAACCCAGAAAATAACCCAGATTGCGGCCCATGCCGACAGGGATTAAAAAAATTCATAGAGAGTTTCCACCGGCAGGCATTGGTACGCTGGTGAGCCTGCCGACAGGGATCCAATTTTTCCTAGATTTAACTCACTGGTAGGTATCAGTGAGCCTACCGATGGTAGTCCTGAATGGAGTTTGAGCTGGGATTTGTGTCTTATGACTTGGGGTTGCGACTCCATGTGTTTGGTGATTATCTATATTGTTTTGGATGATAAGTATTGTGTGGTATGGATGCTCGTGATGATGTCCAACAGATTGTCCGTGTGTATGGGTGCATGGGCAGCTTCTGAAGGGTGTTATCACTGATAGCCCTATTAACTGTGGAAAGCACACTTGTGATGTCTTCCAGTGGATTATTCGTGTGTATGGGCGCACGGATAGTTTCCGATGGGTGCTATCACCGGAGATCCTGCTGATATTGATGTAAGCAATGCATAAATCGTTCGGTCAACAGGGCAGCGACGGATAGGGTTGTGAACTGTAGGGTTCCTTGTGAGGATTCCTATGAGTTGAGGTAACTAGTCCTTGAGTGACCCATCCATGCATTGATATGCTTGAGGAACAAACTTGAGAAATAGCTATGAGAATTGAGCACGATGGGTTGAAGATCCCACAAAATCGCGATGTACACGTGGGATTAAGAGAGTAGTATTCAGCTATATAAAAGTGAGTACCTTGTAATTGTCATTACTTGATACAAGAGTGTTGTCTAGCTGTAGTAAAGTGGATGCCAAGGCAACTTGGACCCGGCTGATCACTGGGTTAGGAAATGTATTAGTAGCATTCTTGTCATGTGTGTTGCATTACTTGTATTGAGCATCATTGTTTGTTTACATTCATTCATCTCATCTCTCACTGTGGTTATTGTTTCATATGCACTTGTTGTTTTCATTGTACTTGTATATGGCATGATTATAACTCTTCTTGTTAATTGCATTGCATGATATTCTACGTGGTTATGGACTAACAATATTCCATGAGGATGGATGACATAATCGATTCTTACTGGGCATTTCAAGCTCATGTAACATTTTATGTTGCAGGTTAAGGTAGCATGATGCGTGGACTTGAGTTTGGGCTGCACTTCATTTATTTCTATTTTGCACCATAGTTAGGATTCATGTAATAGGATTGGATATGTTTTGGGTTACTTTATTTTGGTGGGATTTCGGCTCTTCTGAAGCTATGGATTGAGATTTTATGTTTATTTTCGTTTCCACACTTTGATGTGTTTTAATAAGAATGATAGTTATTACTTTTATTATTGTTTTGATCCACGTTCCATGGTTGGGAACCTGAAGGTCACACCTCGTGATCCGTGCCACCAGCATCGTGATTCGTGCCATGGGATCCAGGGCATGACAATGCTATGAAGAAGACCATAGTTATGATAGGAATATTGTTTGTTGATTTCAATAGAATTTGTAATAGGATTAGTTGGCTTTATGTTTTTAATGAGTTAGGGTCATTAAGATCAGATTTCAGTAGTTTATAGGTTATTTGATTGAAACATGAGACTAGTTATATTTTATTTTTGTTTTCTGTTTGATGATTGTTTTGGTTGGATATTAATATTAAGGATATTTATTCAATTATCTTAATAAATCTAAATGTATTTGGCAATGTATTGACTACCACTCCCATGTGGAATGGGGTGAGAGTTATGTTTCCAATTATTAGGGACTCAAATGAGATTGTGACAAAGTTGGTATCAGATCCTAAAATCTTATGTTTTCTATCAAATTCCAAAAGTTTTTGTGTGTTGATATTTTAAAAGTTTTCTGTGTGTTGATTTCCAAAAGTTTTCTTTGTGGTGATTGTTTACTACTAACATTGGTTGCTAACTTAAGTGTTAGCAGATTCTTCTTGTTCTTACATAAACTTGCTAGTCAACAATAATAATTGAAAGGGAATAAGAACGAAGTACCACAACAACAAAAACCTAAACAAGGGAAGATCTATGCTTTAGAACAACAACAAGATGAAGTGATGGAAGGTACTGTTGAATCTCTCAATTTAACAAAAGCTTGATTTGTCATTGGAACACATTCAAGGTAAGTATCCATAACTTCTTAATCGAGTAAGCGAATTTCGAGGACGGAATTTTCTTAAGGAGGGTAGATTGTAATAACCAAACTAAAATAATAGGGTTAATGTGTAATTAATAAAATATTAGGGAGTAATTTAAATTTTTAGTAATTTGCTATCATGTTTGACTTTGACTTGTTATGATTGGTGGGTTGTACTATAGGAAACTAAGTGCATCATATACAATCATAACTCTCATAAGTTATAATGTGTGCCTAGGATCTTGTAGGAAATTTTAATCTAAATTAAGGTCTGAGATTTAATTAAAGGTTAATACTAGTCACAACTTAATTAGGATTTAATAACTAAAGAGGATTAATGATTAGTTTAACTATAATTAGGAATCTAAATCTAAAGGTTAGAGTTAAACTAATCTATTTTAAAGGCTGAGATTAAATAAGGAACTAGATTTGATTCTACTCTAATAAGGATTAAGAGAAATAAGAATTCTAATCTAACAAGGAAGGAAGTTAGATAGGAATAGATAATAATCCAACTAAAACTAGGACACTTAAACCAATGGTTGAGATTACGTAGGTACTTAACTAATCTAATCTAAGGGTAGAGAAATATAAAAACTAACTAGGACTCCTAGATTAATACAAACTAAATCCAGAAATCTATATAAACACTAGACTTGGACGTATATAATTATTTTCAGAAGAGAAGAGAGAGAGAGAGAGAGAGAGAGAGAGAGGAAAAGGTACAGCAACCGGAAAGAAGCTCAAAGGGCTGAAGTTCGAAGAATTGCAGAAAATCAAGCTTGAATAAGACAATTGGTGACACTCGCAGTTAAGTTTTTTCTTTACTGTTCAAGTTGCCGATTGAGGAGCGGCTTGCCGCTAAGGCTGCTGACCCTCTGTGTAAAATTTGTTTGTTCTCTGCCTAAGTTGCCGAAGGTCAGCGGCTTGCCGCTAAGGTTGTCGACAACCCCAGCAGTAGGCTATAGGTGGACCCAACGGCTTGCCACAAATTTCAAAGTGTGTCCGATTGATGTGAAATTTTACGTACATGTTTAATATACCTATTTGAGACTTCATGTGATGTTATAATTTGAATTTGATGAATATTTTGCATAAAGTACCTATGGAGGTGGTTTGGGCCTTGTTTCCCTACCTGTGATATTTTGATCTGGGCTTCTATTATTTTTAATCATGTTATAATCATATTTTATTGAATTTATTACACATGATCACATACACAAATTGTTTGTTTAGTTAATGTGCACAAATCACTTTGCACAACATATGTCCATGGAGCATAATGACCTCGGTTTGGGTCTAATGCTTTGACTTGACCCCATATTTCTGGATTTTATGGATATAATGAGTGTTATCATAATCTAGAAATTGTGATATTGGTGAGGAAGTCCCGGATGGATTGATTTGCATGTGTTGAGGGACTGACCATCCCAAAAGACCAATTTTGATTCTTGTTTAGCAAAACAAATGCTTGTCTTGTTGGATGGATGACAGAGTAAAATTATGCTAGTAGATCGGCAAATGTATGGTTCACAAGGGAAGGTTCACATTAGTAAGGCCCTGAGATTTGTCCTCGTTATAAAAAATAAGGTATGGGGATTGTGCCCATTTGGTCGCAAGCCCTCAAAATTGCGGTGCGCACGTAGAATAACCCCTTATTTTGGCCATGTATTTGGGGGATGGTTTTCATCTTGTTTAGCTAGGGGTTCGATGAACATACACTATTCAAATGACAAACAACATGCATAGTGCATTCATTTGATTGTACTTAGAACACATGTGGTGATTATATTTGTCTAGGTGCACAACATGCATTTCATCCATTAATAATTGAACCAACATATTGCATTGCACATCACATCGTTCATATCTCATTGCATTATTGGAGTGACCCGGACCCAACTGGAATATTATGGATTAAATTGTAATTAATCTAATAATTCACTGGGAGAATTTTATGAAAGACATAAGGTAGAATTGGACTAATTAAGAAATTAGGAAAAACTATGGGGCAATCATATAATTAATTAAGAATTGAGTACGCTGGGCTGGACATCTAATCTAATTGGGCTTTGACACTTATATAACTAATTGGGCTTAAAACCCAATAAAAAGTCCAATAGGAATTAAACAGGTAATTAAATTTAATAGCAAGGTTATTTAAGGGAAAAATCAACATAATCAATCACACGACTGATTCTCTTAATTTAAAAATTAAACAATTCAAATTTGAATTCAAATAAACTAAACAAGATAGAGTTCAAGGTAAGTTAGGATACCTAGAAGCTAGGAGGAGGAGAGAGAGTCATTCTCTAGTGTGGGACGTCCAAAACAAGAAAGAAGAGATAGAGGTCCTAGTTTAGGTTGCAAAAAAAGAGAAAAGATGAGGAGACCAAGAGGGAAAAAGGAGAAATAAGAAATAGAGGAGAAGAAAAGAAAGGGGTATTGTAGAAAGAAGAAGGCTAGAAAAACTAAAAAGAAAGACGAGAAAGAAGAAGAAGAAGATAAGGTAGGGATTCCATCATTTCTACGGTAAATATGTTTATAAATTGTAATCAAAGCTATAGTTAGAGTTGGATGCATGATTTATGAATGTAAAGAATGATAGGCTAGAAATCTAATAGAATTATAGAGAATGAACTTCATGATGTCTATTGTTTGATCAATATGCCTAAACTTGTGTTTACTGAATTTTTAGTGTTCTTATATATCTTTATGGATTATATGTGAAATTCTGAGATTTGTATGATTATATGGATTGATTTGAAGGTTTAGATCTATTGTATAAACTAACTTTAATATATGTGAAGTAGTGATCACACATACATTTTGTAGAGATTGAAAATGTAGCTTTATGATCTTAGAAACATATATTTTGAGTGTATGGTCGTGAGTTGGATTGAACACATGATCGGGCTAGGCCTGATTACACATGCATTGCATTGCACTTCATCTCACTTCATAATTGCATCATACACTTGCATTGCATTGCACACGATGATTGAGTGATTGTGGTGCATTATCATTTGTGACTTGTTTGAATTGATTGTGATTGTGATTGTGATTGGGTCGCATTGGTCATAGCAAGGTGGGACCTTGTGGATGATTGGCCGTATCATGGTGGGACCATGTGGTTGCGTGTAAACAAGTGAGACTGTGTATGATATGTGATATGTGTTTATTTGGATGTTTGTTCATAGCATGGTGGGACCATGTGGTTGATTGGCCGTAGCATGGTGGGACAATGTGGTGTTTGTTTGTAAACATAATGAGACTATGTGATTGATATGTTATTTGTTGTTTGTGTTGCATGGTGGGACCATGTGTATGTATGATTGTTGTGGAACATAGTGGGACTATGTAGATTCTGTGTAGACATGATGGGATCATGTAGGTAGTATTGAAATAGTGAGACTATGGGGATTGTAAATTGTGAACTGGAGATGATATGATTAAATGTATGGTTTTTCATGTGTAAAGATGTTGCATATGGTGACTGTGATATACATACTTATTATTTGAATTTTAATATGATGATAAGTATGACACACGTATGTCTGTAATAGTATGTGATGGTTGAAATGCATGAAATAAATTGTCTTGTTATGCATGTGTAAAAGTAATTACTGTAGTTCGTTGGATTTCTCTACTAGGCTTCGGCTGACCCTTAACTCTACAGGAAATCAGTACGTCTGACCGTGGCTGGCTAGAGAGGAGACTTTTTCTTTTGAGATGCTTTGCTTTGAGACTTGATACATTACTTATTTCAGTTTTATTGGGTTTGACCCCGTGTGGGCAGAAACATGTAATGATGTTATTTCATTTAACATTGCGGGTGATAGCTCGATATACTTTTAGTTGAGCTATGGTTTGGTTTTATTTATGTTAGACTTCCATTGTTGATTATACTGTTGAGACTCTGATTCAACCAGGATTGGGTTGATTATGTGGCTGGTTATCCGTTTCCACGCGGTGGATTCGAATGTCATCCTTGGAATCCTCGAGATCCTATGTCTCGGATTTGGGGCGTTGCAATTATCATCATATCATATTTCATGTCCTAATATTCTATTTTTGGCTATGGTTACCATTGAAGAGTGGCATTGTCCTCACTTCAATCTTAAATATTGTTTGGAGTTATTTATTTACTAAGCTAAGTGTAACTTGTGCTTTCGAGTATAACATATTTCAGGAATTATAGATAAGGGACAGCAGGACTATAAGGATCAAGACGAAGGACAAGGCTATGAAGAAGACCTTAGTTATAATAGGAATATTGTTTGTTGATTTCAATAGAATTTGTAATAGGATTAGTTGGCTTTATGTTTTTAATGAGTTAGTGTCTTTAAGATCAGATTTCAGCAGTTTATAGGGTATTTGATTGAAACATGAGACTAGTTATATTTTATTTTCACTGTTCTTTGTTTTGTTTTAGTTGGATATTATTATTAAGGATATTTATTGAATTATCTTAATGAAATTAAATATGTTTGGCAATGTATCTACCACTCCCATTTGGAATGGGGTGAGAGTTATGTTTCAAATCTTTAGGGCCTCAAATGAGATCTCTAGGTTTGGGATGTGACAAAAATCTCATTACCTATCTAAAAACCTGTAAACCAAAATGCCAAACCCCTCATTTTTCTGTTCGTTTTTTCCCAAATCCAAACTTTCTTCGTTTACCCCAAATCAAAAAGCCCCATTTGCCAGTTCTTCCTCCCCCAACCCAAACCACTTTTGGTGTTCATTCAATAAAAAATGAACCCCCATTCTTCTATTTGTCTTCTCATCCAAAACCACCATTAAAACACAATCAAACCCTCATCCAAACCAGTATAAATCCCATAAGAACCTGCCAAAACCCTACTGTCTTTTCTATTATACTGCATTTGAGCTCTCCTTCATCCCATCGACTGGTGCTACCTTCAATCCAAGCCAAGTTCATAGGATTGCAAAATCCTAAAGCAAGAGAAAAAAAAGGAAATAGTAAGGCTGTAATACTCATTTCCAGGCAAGAGTAGATTTCTTTTTGGTTCTTTTGCTTAGTTATTTTTTTTAGATTTCAAACTGTTAACTTGGCCTTTGTTTAATCCAAGAATGCTTTGATCTGAAAATTTCCTATACCAGTTGAATCATGTTGGTTATAATTTATGAAGCATGAACAGAAAATACACATGCTAATTCCTTGATTCTAAAGCAGTTGCAAATTTATTTTCTTTCTTTTTCTCAATCTGTTTTGAGTTACAAGTGCTGATTTAATATTTGCTTGATCCATGATTTAATTCTATCCCTCGATGGAGATATCCTCTGTTTCACCCAAGAAAGATTGATTGAATCATAAATAAATAATTTGGAGCGTGTAGTCTAAGTAATTCTTATAGTGGTTGAATTAGGTTTAGTTTTTTTAATTTTTAATTTATTTAATGAAGGTTTGGGTTAGGTCTAGAAGCCTAGGTTAAGACCGAGTTGTTTTATTCCAGGTTTCGACCAGAATTGTTTTATTTTTATTTTTATTCTCAGTTCAATTTAGATTTTCCTATTTTAGTATTTTTTTTAAGATTAGGTCTTTAGTATTTGTTTATTTTAGAGCTAGGTTAGTATGAGATCCCTAGGTCTTGCAAAGTCTCTAATAAGATTCAAGTGTGTATGTAAGCTAGGGTATTCATTGATTGAAAACCCATATTGTTTCGATCTACACCTAAGCCATTCAAGATTTTTGGTTATTTTTAGGCTTTTAGGACTTTTTAGAATTTTTTTAGGTTCTTTTTATTACTTTAAATTTTTATTTAATTTGGCCAAATAGAATTAGACTAGGTAACCGGTTGAACCGGGAGAAAGTGGGTGCCTTATACCTTCCGACTTTCGTAACTAAACCTCCCTACCCATTCTGATTAGACAGTTATTCAAATCTTTTTTTGGGTCTATTTTGATCTTAATTAATGACTCATGGGTGATCATTCAAACCTTAACCCAATGAATGGTGGTGACTCCAATCAACCTGATTGACCTAGGGTCCTCCCGACCCGAGGTAGTTCACAGCAAGGTTTACGATGTCGATGTCGCCAAACATGTCGCTAGTTTGCTTTGGCGACATGTCGGCGACATGGAGAAAAATGGAGAAATTTGAGGGAAAAGTGGGGAAATCTTAGGTTTTTGATGGAGTTTTGGTCCCAAACTTTAAATATGTCTAATAAAGGCTTAAATGAATCCAAATGCATCAAGAAAAATGCAAAAACAATGCCTACACATTAAAAGTCATTACATGAGGGGGGTAGCTTACACGCTGTCGGGTACTATAAGTTGTAAAAATATATGCTATATGTAATTTAATCAAACTAAAAGTTAATGTAATTCAAACTAACAGATAAATAACAGTAGGAATCAAGTGACATGTAATTCAAACTAAAAGAATGTAAGTCAAACTAAAAGATAACTCAATAATAAGTTGAAGATTCCATAAATGATCAAATATAAAGTGAATGTATAAGTCAACAAAACAAACATTAAAATAGAAATCAAGGAATATGTCTGCTCACTCATATCCAAAGTGAATGGCGGGCCAGCTCATCAGCATCATCTCCGTCTCTCTGCTGTCCCCCACCATAATATGACTGCTCCACGTAGCTGCAATACTGATCCCAGGACATCATCCGATGATACCTCTCCGTGTACTGGGAGACATATCTCTGGTAATCCTCAAGACTCAAATGTTGTACTCCCATAGGGGGTATTGGGGGTGATAGGTCGTCCCTGGAACAACAGGAGGGCATCCATACGAATCATCCTCATATCCAGTATCAGCGTACGGGGTATATGGAAATATACAATACCCCCTCCTCCTCCAACATAAGGCACAGTGTCATAACCTCCATATCCGTAAGATCTAGACTCCCCTGATTCCTGGCTCTGATAAGATGGTGCTGGGTGATGTCCCCCATACCCACCATACTCTTCATACCCTCCATATCCGTCATAGCCTCCATACCCGCCGTATGATGTTGATGAGGAAGATCCCTGCTGCCCACACCCCACATCCAAGCTCCCACTATGAGAGATGGTTGCCTCATTCTGTGCTCCCAAATATTTCTTCCCCCTTC
The DNA here is from genome assembly GCA_031762675.1 of Pachysandra terminalis. Classification (NCBI taxonomy): domain Eukaryota; kingdom Viridiplantae; phylum Streptophyta; class Magnoliopsida; order Buxales; family Buxaceae; genus Pachysandra; species Pachysandra terminalis. The sequence continues at coordinate 9,720 of JAUPMG010173899.1, forward strand.
TCCCTTTGCTACCCTTGCTCCCCATACTCTCCTTACTCCCTGTACCCCGACACTGAGATTGAGATGAATGGCTGGCTCCACCACGTGGAGGTAGTGCACCATGATTTGTATCTTGTGTGGTGTAATCATAGCTCGCCTCTCTTGTGAAAGGAGATATCCCTACTTGAACACCACTACCACCTCCTCCCCCGCTTGTGCCATCGTTGCCACCAACATCATCATCATCATCCTCTCCACCATCATCACTAGCAGTACCCTGATCCCAACCACCTCCACTACCACTTCCACCTCCACTCCCACTACCAGAACGTGAGGGTGACGGGGTGATGCGCACGACCTTATCTAATGAGTCTCCCACCTTCTCTCCCACCTCTGTATCCATTACCCGATCCACATCAACCTCCAATTCTGTAGCAACTCTGACTATCTCTTCATTAGGGCACCCATCAGTCTCGTCCAACTCAGAAGTCCTAACCCACTCATAAAGTTGGTCATTATCATCGGTCGTCTCTACCAAAAAGTCAATCGGGTCAATTGGTTAAGTGCCCGAACTCTTATCCTCCAATCTTTTCATCCTCAAACACATGTTATAGTGGCAGAAAACCAAATTTTGTAGCTTCTTATACGCCAATCTGTTGCGTTGTTTCGTATGGATGAGGGAAAAAGTACTCCAATTTTGCTCACAAGCTGAGGATGATGCAGTTTGGGCTAAGATCCGGACAGCTAAAGATCGAAGTGTAGGGGCGCTAGTCCCGTACATGAGCCACCACTCACCTGTTCATTAAATCTAGAAATTAAAAATCTATCTAATAAAAA
>JAUPMG010173910.1:0-10535 GCA_031762675.1 Pachysandra terminalis
CTCTCTCTCTCTCTCACTCTCTCTCTCTCCTTTTGTTATTCGTTGTAAATTGGGGTTCTAATGAAGAAAAAATAGGATTTTAGAAGGGCTGTAAGAAAGAGCATATGACAGACAGGTCTCCCAGGTGGTTACCTTTTCTATTAATACATGAGACAATTCAGTTATGTATAATTATCATATAGTTGAGTAAGTTTGTAATGATGGTATATCTTTAAACTTCAAAACTAATTTGTGGTATAACTATGGAGAGAGTGCACCACAACTTAGAACCATTGCCATCAGGGTCTTAACTCTCAAGTGTTCTCCTCCTTTAGTTGCCAACACAATAAGAGCACATTCTCACTCATACACTTCAAACCTTACTACCCAATGACAATAAAAGGGTTTATTTGTTTCCATTTACCATAACATACAATTGCAATCACGGAATTCAATGATATGACTAGTAAGTACGAGTACCACAATCCTATGAATCTTGGCCATGTCTTTGAGGATAATCATGTAATAGTTCAGTGGGCATGTAAGGGTACACTGTTACTCAAAGGTCATGACCTGGTTTGCAACAATCTGATGATGAGGATTTTCAACCATGTGAGGAGCACATTGACATTGATGCTGAGGAGGTTGCACCACCGATGGAAGCTCCATTATGATTCAAGTGGGCTTTTGATGATGGTAGTCAAAATGATGAGAGAGATTAATGGTAGGGGTGGTTATGATGATAATAGTTATGATAGGGTCCGTTGAATGAAGATAATGACACTATTGCTACGCTAGCACCATTGTCAAAGATACATACTATAAAATAGAAGTAATGATGAGATGCAGTGTCCATGTGACAACAGACATATATATTGGAGGTAGCAATATAGGTTAGGTGGAGCACATGCGCATGATGCGTTTTACTGACTACTACATAGTTAGCCTGATAGAAGAGATTACTATTGGTAGTCTGTTGAAGGAGCTTACTACTACAATACCATCATTTTAAATTTGGTTAGCAACAGGAAATTGTGTTCTATCATGGCGCCATCATGGGGAAGTTTTGCACATGTCACTGGACACGTGTGAAACTAACTCAATTTTGCCCAAATCAGGGAGAAATTGAGAGGTGCCACCCGAAATCGAGGACATTTCCTTCTCCTCTGTTCTTCATTTTTTTTTTTTTTGGGCAAAAAGGGACTATAAACCCCCTCTTTTCACTATTATTGTTGAGTGTTTTGAGAATCAAAACACTCTAATACATTTGTAGAAGATTTGAAGCGTCGGTTTGTTAGTAGAATGCATGTTCTTGAGGTAAATGTTTATGTTTTATCTTTTATCTTTTAAATGTCAATATCTAAGAAAATCTTGTTAAATTTATATATGTTGTGTAAGGTTACTTTGTTTTTTCCGAAGAAAATTAAAATTAATATTATTTGGTCTTCTGTTGTTGACTGGCTGTATCAAAGCCTTTTCTATGGGCCGTTATTGCATGTCTGCACGGTTGCCCTACTGTTGGGTGCAAAAGTAGGGTTAAAGACTACTGTAGTCATAGTGTTTGAACTCGGACTCGGATCGGGGATCGTCCCGGTCCGAGACCGAGTTGGATCGCCGATCCAACTTTGGATCGGACATTCCGGAACGATCCATAAAAAAAGAAGTTAAAAGGGGTTCGACTATTCTATTTCTCTTCGTTTTTTTCCTTCTTCTTTTCCCCTGTTTCTCTGCAAACCAGACTAGATCAGCAGCAGCTCGCCTTCTTCAAAATCTGAAAAAATGGTGAAAAAAAGAAGCATGGAAGAAATGGTGAAAAAAGAAGAAGCTGAGATGACGATTTCAGCTTGGGTGCTCAACTCCATCTGTATCAGGCTATCAGCTATTCAGCTTGCTTCCTTGAAGCTTTCAGCTCAACTCCATCTGTATTAGGCTATCAACTATTCAGCTTGCTTCCTAGAAGCTTTCAGTTTCTGATCAGGTCTTGAAGCTCCCATATGATATCCTAATCAAACCACAACGTGAAAAGATTAGAAGTACAAAGAAAGTCGAGATCGAACGGCGAGATCGATAACTATGTCGAAAAACAAACACATACAAATTACAGAGAAATGGTTGGATTTGAGAAACATTAGGTTGGTTCTTCTTCTTCTTCTTCTTCTTTTCTTTTTCTTCTTCTTTTACTTCGTTTTCTTCTAATTCAATCCCGCCACCTATTTGACAAAATGCTTCAGAATCATGAATTCGACAAAACACTAATTTGGATTCCAAATTAATAAAAAAAAAATTCAAAACCCCAACTCGGCCCAACTCGGACGATCCGAGACTGATCAGACGATCCGGATCGCCGATCCCGAGTTGGATCGCCCGATCCGTCTCAGGATCAGACCGAGTCAAAGAATTTACCTTTAATATCGGATCGGTTCAGACTCGGAAATCGTCCCGGTCCGATCCCGGGTTGGATCGTCCGATCCATCTCGGGATCGGACGATCCCTTACACTATGACTGTAGTACCACCTCTCTGACCCATCTGTTTCTCAAGACAAAGAGCTCTGGCATGTACATCAGAAACAGAAAATAGGTCGAATAAATTCAGGGTATCTTGGAATTGCTGACGCAAACCTCCAATATAACTAGATGCGAGCTGTTCTTCAAATTTAGCAAGATTATTGCGGGATACCAACTGATAGAAGTCATTGGTGTAATCGTCCATAGATCTTGCCCCTTGGCGAAGGTTCTGTAAGCGTTGATATAGAACTCTCGTGTAGTTATGGGGCAAAAAAGCTTGCCGCATGTGCTTCTTAAGCTTCTCCCACGAACTGATCTTGGCCTTACTCTGTCTGGCTCGGATAAGTTTGGACTGTTGCCACCAAGAAGAAGCACGTCCTCAGGATTTAGTAGCCACTAAAGGAACCCGTCTATCATCAGGAACCTCCTTGAAATCCAGAATCTCCTCCACAGTATTAATCCAATCTAGAAAATATTCAGGAAATCGGGTATATCAACCTTCAATCCAGATTCCCAACGCATTGAATTAAAATAGTCTCTCCTCCTTAGGTCGACTTCTGCAAAAGGATTTTTCGGATTCCGTATCTTGCTCCCTATTCTGATGCGCGGTCAAAGCGGCAATCTGTTGGGTTAGGATCTCGATCTATCGTATGAGTCTTGCTACATTATCACGCTCGTAAACTTCTTCCAAAAGAACATCTCACCCACCATGTTTACGAAGCGGCACATCGACGCCGACTCTGATACCAACTGATGTAGGGTGAAAAAGAATAGGGTTAATGAATCCGGCCACAGAACACACAACCTTCTAGAGTTGCTAGGGTTTAAGAGAAAAACCTTAGAACAACAGGAATAAAAGAGAAAAATTTCTCAATCAATTATCATAAATTCGTCTAATAATAATTCTTTCTACAATCTCTTCCCTATTTATAAGAAAATCCTATCTCAAATGAAACCCTAAACTGTTAAAAACAATCCTAAAAGAAATAGGTAAGCAAAAGTTACTAAAACGGGTAAAAGACTTCGGAGGCCGTTTTGAGGGTCTAAATGACTTTAAACGGCCGACACATATCTCACATCATAGCGTAGCATACATCTTGTAGCTCTCGTCGTTAGCTTTCCGAAATGGTATTATGAGCCTAATTCTGACACCGGAGCCGAAAGTTATGCCTGTTTTAAGGCATGCCGGCGAAATTTCACCAAAATGTCTCCCAGCAAAATGAAACATATGGGGATTTCGCTGAATTTCCCCTTTTCCCCCATTTTTTGAAATTTCGGTAAAATATAGGCGAAAAAATTTCTCCAACCTGCTGAAATTTTCTACCAGGTCGACGAAATTTCGCAAGAAAAAATCTGGTGAAATGTCTGGCGATATCGAAATTTAAAACCTTGTTTGTAGCCATGGTGCATCTTATTTCGATCCAACGCTTCTAAATAAGCATCCGCGATCACCTCTACTACATCGCCAGGTAAAATCAGCATAGTATGAGGAAGATACACCATGTAGTTCATATTAACATTCTCCTAAAGTTACCTAATCTTCTTTGTGATTTTCCTTTTTTTTATTTGATAAGAAACTAACGTGGTATTCATTGCAAGAAAATTTAAAATAAACTAAAAAGGGGAATATGGAAACAAAATCTTCAAGAAAAAAGGGAAAAATATATCTCACAACTAACCAATGCCAATTAAAACATTCCAACTACAAGAGATATCATTAAAAGAAAGGCCTTTAAATGTTGCTAAGATGGAAAGCCAACTGAAGAGCATTAGACTGATACTACTATAGAAGAAGGGCTGCAATCATCGAAAATACTTCCATTCCTGGCTTTCCAGATTTCCCAGCATACAACAGAAGGCACCAAGAATGATCCCCATGAACCTATATTCCAGCTATTAAACAAAGAACAGATCCCTATAGTGGATAAAAAGATGATTAAAATACTCAGTATCACATTCGCCAAGAGCACACTGATTTGGACAAGTCCAAGCCCTTTTGATTAGGTTATCCAAAAGAAAGAACCTCTTTAGACAATACACTAGATAAGACCATCAACTATAGGAGTCTGACTCCCCCAAAAGAGATCCGAAGAACTAACAAATTTCCCCAAAGCCTCAAAAAAGATTTTACCAAAAAAATTTCTTTTCTCCTATAAACACACTTTCTTATCCTTTACCTCTTTAGATATCATAAAGGACTCCAACAAAGATGACAAAGGAGAACATTCTGCAATTTCTCTGAGCAACAGCTAGTGCAGGAAAGAAGGTATCGAGACTGTATTCTTGAAAAAAGCATTAATGGCGGAATTCCTCAGACTTGAGAGCCGATAGAACCAAGGACAAAATTGCACAATCTACCCCTCTCACACCAATCATCATCTAAAAAACCAATACGATTATTATTTCCAACTACCAACTTCACACCCTTCTAAAAGTCAACTTCCAGAATGCTCTTCCAAACACTTAACCCAAAGGAACCCGGAGTGCCTCTATTATCCCAACCACCTTCCTCAAAACCATTCTTGTTTCTTACCATTCCCCACCACAAAGCTTCTCTCTCTTTGTTGAATCTCTAGAACCATTTGCCTATCAAAAAGCAAGATTAATCCATTTCAGTCTTTTAATGCCCAAACACCCAAACTTCTTAGGACATATAAACCATATTCCATCAAACCAAATGATATTCTTCAACCTTCCCCTCTCCCACCCCCCATAGAGAAAGAATGCATCAAACTCTAGTTTTACCACCACCTTCTTCAACATTCTGAAAATAGACATAAGAGAATAGGGTATACTGGTTAAAGTTCTCTTAATAACTGAATCCCAAATACTAATCGAAGATGACCATATCCCCCAAAGGACCCCTAAGTGATCAGGTAGGAGACCAACTGAAAGATCACTGATTGCCCAAAAGAATCTGAATCTCCAAACAAATTCCTAATAACTTACTTTTTGTCCAATTCTCCTTCAACTGCAAAATGGTCTCAAAACATCTTAATAACCCTTGAAGATTAGCTACCTCTTCAATAGAAGTATCCAGAAGAAACACAACATTATCAACATAAAGACGGTAAGAGATCACAAACCATCTAACACCACTTTGAAACCTGAGATCAAACCTAGCTGAAGCTCTTCGATAGAAGCATCCAGAAGAAACACAACAATATCAACATAAATAAGGTAAGAGATCACCAACCATCTGACCCCACCTTGAAACCTGAGATCAAACCTAACTAGACTGCGTTGACGCATAAAGCATTCAGAGTCTCAACCACAATGACAAAAAGATAATAGGCGAGGGAATCACTTTGCCTAAGACCTCTTGAAGAGAAAAATCACTCCAAAGAGCAGATTCCTCAAAGAGCAGCTAACTAGACATCTAAGTTTCTACATTCCTTGTCAGTCGTAAACAAGTTAGCACAAAATTACACACCTCAGTTCTAATCATCTTTTCCTCAACAAGAATTCTATCATCCATCTTCAAGGTAGTGCTACAATTTATTTAGTTCCTAGCATTAGCACAAAAAGAAAAAATTTGATAATGTTATTACTCTCTTTTAGTTTAGCCATTGAATCCTCGATTTTGTCTCCAACTCATCTCTTCCTTGATTAACAAATCAATCATTCATTAAACCAACCATTTCTCCATATCATTAGGGGAAAGAATGCCCGATTCAAAAAATAAAATAAAAAATAAAAATCCAACTTAGATATCTCCAACCAAAGCTCTTTTATTTCAGCACCCATTTGTCCAACTTCGATATCTTTATTCCAAGAAACTAACATATTTTTCAACGCTTTGACTTGGAGCCTTAACTGAGCTCTTGGCCTCCAACTGATAGGTTCTTGGTCTCCAGTTGAGCACCTTTATTTCAGCACCAGTCCACCAAATCTTTAAGATCTTCATCCAGAAGCCATATATTTCCAAATTTAGAAGGTTTCATCTTATTGCAAGAAATGAATTGATGAAGCGAGAAAGGTTTAACGATCAGAAATAGGGTAAATGATTGCCTCTTGCATCATATCCGACCAATGAATAATCTAATCTGTAAAGAGACAGAATTGATCAAGCAGATTCAAGAAGGGAACAACCTGACCATTGCCCCAAGCGAAAGAAGCCCTCTTCAGAGGAAGATCAATCAAATTGAATTTCCTAATAAAGTTTGAAAAATCTTGCAAAAATTTAGAATACCCATACTTCTTACCACCAACCCTTTTATGAAATTCGATAAGATTGAATCCCCACCTCCCAACCAAGGAATCTTCCACCTAATAACAGTATCTTCAAACTCCAACCAAAAGATAACCCTATCACGGTGGCAAAACATCATCTGAAACCATCAGCAGAGCATTCAAAATGGAGCAAAATAGAAAATAAGCCCACATGGGCATCCCTTAACCACTACCTATTCCATAAAACCACTACATCTCCCACTAAACCCACCAAAGTAACAGAGAACCAATCCACTTGTAGACAACTCCATGGCTCCCTAACCACCCATAATACATGCTGTGACGATCCACAATTTCTAGAAAAAATGTTGCATGCGTCTTTCTTCCAATAAAAGCAAAAAAAAAAAAAAATAGAAAAGAACTAGCATCCACCCATCTAATAACATCAAGGAAAGAGTTAATTCTTGGATTCAGAGGAAAAGCAAGCCTCAACTCAAAAAAATAATTTAATTGTTATCCAATCCCTTGAAAACATCCCCAACATTATCATTAATCTACTTACATCCCACATCAAAGTCCTATTGGATTTGCTTTTGCCATACACTTTCTCCTTTCCTGCTTCCAACAAAATTCCTCATCCTTCATCTCACAAACCAACGAATGGACATGCAGAAAAGAAGCAATTGTTGGGGAATAGAAGCTCAAGGAGGGACATCCGCAAAAGTAATACTTGAGGAACCAAAACGAGATATGAACAAAAAAAGATAGAACAACCGTCACCCTCCTCTGCAGCTCTAAAACATTACCTCACCGTATTTAGAGCTAAATGAAGATTGCGATTTCCTTTTTACCTTTCCAAATAGCTCTCTAATCATACTGATGCTTCCTACCAACTTTCTCTAGTCAATTAATCCCCTTTACAACATCCACACTAAAAAGGTTGAGAAAATTCTGTGTTGTGTGAATTGTAGGTTGATCTTAACATTGGACAAAGATTAAGGGATGAAATATGATTAAGTCCTACGAGACCCCACAACCCTAATAAAAGGTATATCTTTGGATATAGACAACAATGGCCCATTAGATACAAAATCCGTACATATAGGCGGACACCAAAAAGAACAACAAATCTACCTCCATTGGATGCAAAAGAAGGTTCCAACATATCAATCATATTACTGGAGGTAGAGATTATTTGACCTTGCAAAGTAACAAAACTGCGAGCAAGTGCTTCAATCAAAATTTGAAATTGATTAGGCCTGACCAATCACGTGCTTCCACGACATCATCTTTAACACATAACCCCTCATAGATTGAAAACCTATGGTTTCAACCCAAGCCCTTGATCAATCACATGCTTGCACAACATCAACTTCAACTTCTCACCCACAATCCTCACAGATTGAACACCTCCAGTCTAAATCCTTGTAGCCTAAGCATCGAATCTAGCCTACTCCCCCGATAACATCAGTTTGTCTAGGAACCTCAAAAGCACCACCGGTCATCACTAGATGACCGCCACCTCCCTTCAGGCACCCTCACACCACCAAATCCTTTCCTTCAATAATCACCCTAATCCAAAAATAGCTACTCCCTTCTCACAAACAAATCCTATTTAGGGCATGTTTGGTGTAGTTTCCTACAAATGGAAGGGCTTCAATGTGAAGGGCTTTGAATCAAAGGCGTTGGTTAAAAATTACGTTTGGTAAGAAAAATTATAGAAAAGGTTTCTTTGTACATAATTTTAGGCTTGATGGATATTTTTTTTCTTTTTAAAGACTGTGTAATAGAAATTGTAGGGTAATTTTTTCATTTTTAAAGTTTTACTTAAATTTAGAACATGGCTAACTGCTTCCCGCAAATGCAATTTTTAAAAGCAGCCCCACACCTGTTTCACCAAAATGAGCTTCTTGAAGAAGCACTTCCAGCCAAAATAGCTTTCAGAAGTGTCACCAATCACCTAAGCATTGAGTAGGAAGCCCTTTTAGGCCTAGAAAGGGCTTCCTGGCCCTTAGGAAGTTACGGAAAATGAGGCCTTAGTATCCTTCCTGGATTAAGGTCAAGAACAAAACCATAGCAATACAAATCAGTGCATAATTCAGTAAAACCATTTGGGTTTACATAACCTCTACCAAACATGCAAGGGATAGCAAGGAATTTGACCCACCATCTATTAGAAGAACCAAAGTGAGCCTACCCAATGACTCCAGATATCCAGCCAAAACTATACCACTCCCAAGAACCTTTGCCTTTCTGTAACCAACCTTCTTTTCAAAAGAAAAACATATATCATTAAACCTTAATCAAGTATCATGGCTCATTCCACATGTCGATAACCCCATTCAACTCCTCACAAAACACACTGCGATGGTGATTATCATTGAAACTATAAACCCCAAAGAGGATCCATGATAAACCACCACCTGGACATTTAGACGAATTGAAACTGAAAAATCCCCTATTAATTCCAAGTAAACCTACAACACATCTTTTATCCCGCACCAAAAAATCTACCACCTTTACGGTTGGGAAGCTCCATCTAGAGTTTCTATTTGACCACACCCTCTTAACTTAAACCAGGAACTTATCTACAGCATCAGTTGTAGTTTCTGGGAGACAGCCTTATCTACATTCAGATAACTTGCATTCTCCCCTGGGATTTCTACCATTACCATCTCCGCATTACTTTGCGTAGTCGATACTCCAAACCAGGTTTCTGAGCTCTTTGAACTTCCTAGGAGCTGATCCTCCACCATAACCAATTGGTGCCGATTGGAAGCAGAAAGATTTCTGTGTAAACAAGAAAAGGACCAAGCTTCACTCTCATGCCTTTAAAAAAGGAAAACCGACAAACTTGCTTATTTTCATAATTTGCTCAAGTACTAATTCAGAGGCTTCTTCTTCCCCTTACACCAATACTGAAAGGGGGAGAAACACCAGTCTCACTGTTCACATTTTGAAACTCATCATGAAGCCATACCTTGGTGCATAGAACCATACTTTTCATATGTATCATAAAATAGGACGCTCATATTTTTAACTTTTTACTAGCTATTATAGACTTCTTAAACAGAAAAAAGGGAATCCAAATTAATTCTTCTGGGGTGGCCAAAAGTTCTGACATTATTTCTATTGTAAGTTTTGAAATTCATGATTTTGATAGGAGCAATAACCTGCACATCTTCACATCTGCTGCAATAAGTTAACAGGCACATCTACGGGAGCACAGTCATATGCATAAAAGCCTCTCTGACCTCTGTTCAATAGTAGCGCCAAGGTCAATAAATGAAAGAAAAGTCTTCTCAATGCCCAAGAGACTCAACACCACCTTAAAAGAAAAGAAGATCAATTGGGAAGAGACCCAGTATATGGATTAATTCCTTATCCTTTAATTCCATAATAGCATCATAAAACTCACTGTCCAGATTAAGGGAGAGCTAAAAGATGTTTGACAAACATAGGAACTTTCCTTGACACTTGAATAAAATTAAATGATGTTAAACAAGGGAAAGTACAGTTCCCTGTTCCGAGAATAGCATAGTCACTAATAGGAAAATTTGAGATTGTAGTAACAGGAGCATTAGAAATAAATGGAGGGACTGAATTCGCCCAACAAAATTGAGACCGGACTTGACCTCCACTAGACTGGCCAAAGAAGTTCCCCTCATATGACTTCTAAAGCAACTTCCTTTTAAATTTGAAGTGGAACTCCATCTGCCCATGTGGCTCACTACCAGCTTTCTTCTAGGTGGACAGAAGGTCCTTTAACCATAGATCAAAATATCGTATCGTATCGCGCGGTATCGTATCGCGCGTATCGCGCGATACGTATCGTGTATCGACCAGGTCGATACGATACTCCTATGTAAAACACGAT
>JAUPMG010173921.1:0-10535 GCA_031762675.1 Pachysandra terminalis
TATACTAGCACTCCTCAGCCAGTACAAAATGATATCACTCAAAACCCTATGCCGCCTCACAATGGAGCAGGAACATCAGGGGTCAACATGATCTACCCAGAAATGGATTTCGACCCTTCCTTGCTTATTGCACCTATCGGAACTAGAGTTCGGTTCCCTCTCAACAATGTGACAATCAACACTCCAAATAAGTAGCAAAGCGAAGTGCAGAAGGATGGAAATGTGTGTGAAGGAAAGAACATGGAAGAGAAAGGAAGTGGAGAGGAAGTAGACCCCGGCATGGGGGCGAACATCCAGTATCTTCGAGTTTAAACCATATCCTGAAGTTATTTGCTGAAGTAATAAAAAAAATTAAATATCTTCCGGTCAATCTTACTAATATTCCAAATTCAATTTTACTACCAACAATGCCAAGTACTGGTATCAGCTTTGCAAGTGACTTGTAGCAGTTCCACAAACTATGAGCACAACCATTCAACAAGTGACCCATAATCAGTTAAAGAAATTTACTAATGCTTTCTTTGTCTTTTTGTACTCAATTTCCTCTTGATTTGATCAAGAAGGAACCCACACAAAAAACAACCCAAGAGCCAGTTCAATTTTTCACTTGGATTCAGCAGATCTTGAAAACTTGAGAGAAACTTGTATTTTTTTTCTTGGGAACAGGTTTACTTGTGAAGTAGATCCACTTCAAAGAAAACTGAATTTTTTTCTAACCTGGACATGATCCTATTATACATTAAAGAAACTCCATCCTCAAATCTAAAAAACTAGCATGGCTTGCTGCTCTTTCAGCAAGAAGTTAGTACCCACATCCAAAATTGTAGCAACAGGACTAAGATAACTTAGCAAATCAAAACCAAGGATGATCCATTCAGCGAGAGGAGAGAACAGAGAGGGACAGAAGAGCAGCGAGGGGGGAGAGAGAGCAGAGGGCGAGAACGAGAGAGACAATGAAGAGGGACGGAAGTGAGAGATAGAGAGATAGAGAGAGGAGAGAGTAGAGAGGGGCGGAAGAGAGAGAGGAGAGAGCAGAGATGGTCGGGAGAGAGGGAGAGTGTTGCTGCTGCGGCAGCAGATGAAGGAGAAGAAGAAGAAGAAAAAGTGGGGAAGAGAATATTAGAGGCCATCGTCGTCGCCACTGTCGGAGAAGGTTGAGAGATTCGGCCTCATTCGAAGATAACGAACGTTAATGCCTCCTTTTCTACCTTCTTACGAGTGAGGTCCACCATGGACAGGTGTCACAACCACGTTTTCAGCACACGCCCATCACAGGTTTTCAGCACAGATGATTCGCTTCCCTATGATACTGGCTACAGGTTGTTGTTTTTGTTAAAGTAGGATAAGGTTCATGATTAATTGTAATCTATGGTTTTTAGATTGATAGTTTATCGGTTTTATTGGAATAACATAGCTTTAGGGGTGCAACTAAGTTTGGTTTGGGTCAAGTTGAACTCAATCTAACTCCAAACCGACCTCCTTGAAGATCAACCTAAATCCAACTTGAAAATCAAACTATGAAACCCACCTAGAAAGATTTATTTTGTAAACCATAAACCCAATCCAAATTGCAATTTTGGGTTGAATTGGGTCGGGTTAGTTCGGGTTGATAAGCACAATCACAGCTGGAGTCGTATATTTGGACTTAAACCAACCTGAAACAATGTGAAAGTACTTAAAAAAAATCAAATCTAACTTACTCAACATATTCAACTGCAACAAAGCATATTAATATTAAACATTGTTATCAAGCCATAAATATGAGGCTAGCTAGATTGGTTATGAATCTAGAAACACTATTAAATTATTAACACTAATATATATTATATGTATATTATTAATCGGGTAAATTTGGTTTGGGTTTTGGGTTGGGTCGGGTTACCTGAAGCCCTACCCTAAAATCAAACTGAATTAATTCGAGTTGGCTTTTCTCAACTCTAAACCGACCCAAAATGATATAAAACCCATTCCAAAGCCAGGTTGAATCATTTTGGTTCTGGTTAGATCGACAAAAGTTGCACCCCTACATAGCTCTATGATTGTTGTCGCATCGCAAACAATTTGCAATGATTATTTTGGAGTTATGATTAGGTCACCCACGGTGATAAAATAGGTGAAGGAAAAAAAAACGTAAATGAAACCTAAATACCAAAATTATTATAATCCTAAACCTTAAAAACAAGAAGATAGACCCTAAACTCTAATTATTAGGACCTTAAAAATACTAACTTAACCTTGATGAATGAAAAACCCTAAAGACAATGTACCCTAAAATCTTAAAACATAAAAGAGAATAAATTTAGACATTTTTATTTTATTTTATATTATCATTTAAATCAGTTTTTATTCATTTAAAATAATTTTATTAGAAAGAAAATTGTTTGAACTTACTCCCATTGACTCTACTGAGAATTGGCAATATTCTATTGTGAAGGCACTTATTGTTCATCATTTTGTGTTCATACCTAGATCATTCAAGGTCAATGATTATTTTGTAACGTCATGATTACAGATTCAATAAATCATCGTTCAATGGCTTATACCATATTTTTCTTAGATGGACAGCCTAAACCACCTTAAAATCTAATTATAAATCTATACCATATATAATGCCAAAATCTACTTCATAAAGTTTACCAAATTGTTGCCTAATGGTATCAATTGACCACACTAATGGATTCCAACGGTTTTCATTCCCAACAATAGATCTCAATTTAGCTGCACTGTCAACCCTCAAAGGTAGTCTCTAGCTTCTCACATTTTCTGATTTTGATTCTTTCTTGCGAGGGCCAATCCAAAGAATCACCCTCATAAATGCTGATCAATTCCTTCAGGCCAACAAATTCCAACTTCTCGAATTGCGCTAACACATTAGATTCTAATATTTGGTTTTCATCTTTAATGATGAATTCTACAATAGTACAATCCTCGATTCTCAAATGTTGCAATAGAGAGTTGTTGAATCACCTAATCTGAGAAAATCTTCTTCAATTTTGTACATTCGTCCAATGTTATTGTTAAATTAACAAGACTGTCCGAGTGTACTAGGCCCTTCCAAATACACTCCAATTTGAGCAGTTTGGTTATGTGCAACTTCTCTAACAATGGGAAAACTGTCCGTTTTACCATTATCATCCACAATACAACATATTTCCTTGCACTTTTCAATTACACACTTTGAGGCCTTTCATTTGTTTTGTGTCAGACTAGCATGAAAGCACTAGCCAGATTGAGCACCTTCAGAAATGCAGTTGGGGCGTCTTCACTTACAGAAAATCTCAAATATTGTTGAGCTGAATATTCTAAGTTGTTTGATCCTTGATAACAACATGCATCATGGTAACCAACGAGACTTTTGATTGCTCAAAAGAACTTATTTGTCGATGACCTACTGCACTTCAAATATATGTTGGTCACAATAAAACTATTGAAGCAATTCATTGTAGGGAAGTAGAAACCGAGTATTCAATTGTTCCGAGGTGGCAACGTCCTTTGATACGACATCTGCCATCTCGTGCCTTCGTTTATCTTGTGGATCCACATCAATGGTCAATTCTTCAAACAGATTAAGCCACAAGAACACATTCTGATGAATCATAATCCTTTTCGGTCGCTCTTGTATATGATTGTGATTGTCTGCACAAGTAGTAAATGAGACTCGTAAACACCTAAGACATGTTAATTCTCCAATTTCATTAGCTAGAGCAGTAATTCTAGTGCAACAGATATCAAGAACCTTAAGATTCTTAAGTCATGCTATTTTTATTGGGAGCTCCACTAGATGACTACAAACATTCAGGTATAGCCCTTGAAAGCAACCGAAGGAAAGATGGCAACCCCTCCGATAGGAATCAGGATGAGAAAAAAAGGGGGTTTAGGAGTCGCCACCAATATTTTGACGGTGTGATTAGACACCGGGGCCTTATATTCAAGTAATCAGGATGGAAAACCCTCTAATAGGAATCAGGATGAGAAAAAATGAGATTTCGGTGTTGCCACCAATATTTTGACAGTGTGATTGGACAACGAGGTCTTATATTCAAAGACATGATAAAAGAATAACTAATGACTCCGTTGGATGCATAATAAGAGATAAATGGATTCAGAGGTTCGATTATGAGAATGGGGAAGGTGTTAGGCACCCTACCTCATCTAGTCTAAACCGGTTACTTACTCATTGATTCCCCTATCATCCTCTTAAGCATTTGACTTAATTTGTGATTGATAAAAGATGACAACTAAACTATGGTTTATGAACTTTATTTCTTATGGACTCACATTTAGTGGACAACAACAATCACACATGTCCTAAGATTACCGACATTCTAACCTAAACTGGATTCTACACGAGGGGTTGAGATGTATGCATCAAAGGCCAATGGAAACTCAAAACCGGCAAACCAACCTCCACACATGAATTTCTCCACATGCTTCGTGGGTCATTTGGTATTGGGATAGAGTGTTGGGCGCCGACATCGAGGACAATGGTCGCTCAGTCGTAAGCTTACTAATTCATGGAGCATAAGGTTTGTCACTTGGGACAATGGTCGCCCGTTTGCAAGCTTACTAAGCTCCTCTTAAGATAGGTACAAACAGGTGGAATAAGGTTTGTAAGTTTAAATGATGCATTTTTTGATGCAAGCATGTATTTGCTATAATATACAAGAAACAATATTGAAAATAAGTAAGAGATCCATTATAATCAAGCTACTAACATACTTAAAATAAAGAAAGAGAACAAAGTACTATCATGCTTGAAGAAGAAAGAAGCAAATAATAAAAGTAAAAGAAAGATGCATGCTTAATCTATACTTAATTATAACATAGTTAACCAAAAGTTCTAATAAAAAAAAAGTCATAGAAAAGAGTACTACGAAGGCGATTAGACATGGAATAACAAGTGACACTGACATAAAGAAAATGAAACTATCTAAATTCAAAGAAAATAATTACATTATAACATAGAGAAAAAATATATAAAATATGTGAAAATGAAGTAACCTAAAAAGAGCCAAGTAAAAAGACAGTTTCAATTTCCATTGATTGGGAGGAAAAATAATATTTTCTTGGTTTCAAATGTAAAAAAGAAATTTAAGTAGAATGATTTGAAAAAAGAAAAAGAAAAAAAGACTAAAGAAAACTATAAGTAGAATGCATTGAGAAAAGACTAAGCTAAAAGAAAAGTTTTATTTTCATTAATTGGAAAAGAACACGTCCTTAATATGAGAGAGGAAAAGAAAGTTAACAAGATCTAAAAAGGACAAAGTAGAAAGGTGGTTCCACTTTCCCATTGATTGGGGAGTAATCTAGACCTTGGTTTCATATGTGGAAAAGTACTAACTACATGATAAAAGAAAGCATTAATTTGGAGTGATCTTTATATACCTTACTTGGTTCCACTTTCCCATTTTCTTTTCCTTTCCAAAAGAAAAAAGCATGGAAATGACATGGTCTAAGAAAAGGAAAAAAGAAAAAAGATAGTTTCATTTTCTCATTGATTTAGAAGGGAAACTTGCTTTTACTTGTTTTTACACATAATGAAAAACTAATCAAATGAGAAAGAGGAATTACACATAAAGATAAAACTATATAAAGAAAACCAAATTGAATGAAAAGTCTTATTTTCTGATTGATTGAGAAAAAGAACTACTCCATACTTAGTTTAATATTTAAATAACTAACTATATTAAAAAAAACTAATAATATTGCTAACATAATAAGAAAAAAGACATATAAAAGAAAGATAAGGATAAGAACACTACGATATAAAGTAACTAGGTTAAGTAAAATTTACCTCTTTGTTGCTTGAAATGTAAAAATTTCTTGAATGGCTTCACTTGAATAGTTCTTCTCTTCAAAAGTAAGTTGGGAAGTTTAGGTTTAGTTTTCTTTTTTATTTTTGGAGATTTTTCTAGACTATTTCTTAGAATTTCAAAAGAGGAAGAATTTCTCTAAGGCCTAAAG
This sequence comes from Pachysandra terminalis, assembly GCA_031762675.1. Taxonomy (NCBI): domain Eukaryota; kingdom Viridiplantae; phylum Streptophyta; class Magnoliopsida; order Buxales; family Buxaceae; genus Pachysandra; species Pachysandra terminalis. The sequence goes on from JAUPMG010173921.1 coordinate 5,965, forward strand.
GGAAGGCTTGAATGTATCTGGAGATGGGTGATGAGAGTGTTATTTGTAGGTTAAGGGTGAAGGTCTTGGATTACTTTTGGGATTTTGAAAATGGTAGTTTGGTCTTTTGGGTGGGATAAAGTTTCATAATATAACTGTCTTTTATAAATTTACACTTTCAATGATGAAAAGGTTAAGGATAAAAGTGTAAAAATCAAGGGGTTAGGTGAAGATAATTGATATAGGTGGATGGCATAGGTGGTAATAAATAGTGGGTCAAGGGTCATTGAACAAAAATTTTCTCATTATAGATGGTAAATGTATTTGTCTTTGAACCTCAAAAGGTGAGGTTAAAAGGGTAAAAAGCTTGGGATGGTTGTGTGAATTGATGGGTAAAGACCAAAGACCAATGTTAATCCCAACTTAGAATGTAGACCACATCTTTCTTAGGTTATAAGAAGAATGTAAAAAGTGTGAAAAGCTTGGGATGGGTGTGATGAGGTGGATTGGGTTCGTCTTTTTGTGTTCTTTTTGGGCCAATTATTTGTATTGTGTGGATTAGGCTTATCTTAATAAACTTGGATTGTAGATTGGGATAAACAAGAACATGGGTAAAGTATTTGGACTTTATGGATTGGGCTACACCAAAATATGGGTTTCCATTAAATTAAAAAGCCAATTAATAGAAAATCCATTGTTGACATAATTGACGAAACGAGCCCTTATCATAGTAGAATTTAAATATTTTGATCCTATGTGTATCCTAGGTCTTTCTAATGGTTGATTACCACTCATTTGAAGATGATTCAAGTAAAATGGCCAAAATTGGGTGTCTACAGCTACCCCCTTGCTTGACTTGCTACGTTAAGGATTTTGGCTGTAGAAGTTTGCATTCCATATCCAAGGTTTTTCAGGGATAACAGGTTTTAGGATCCTAGATAAGAATCTCTCCAATCTCTCAGCTTATTACATCTCTCAGATTGTGGATGCATAACGTTCTTTCGGTGCTCCTCACCCACTCAAAATGTTTCTAGGCTCTTTGGGAGATAGACCGCTCCTTCACCTTTCACCATATGTGTTGATGGTAAAATGCTATAAAAGCTCATTTGTTGAGAGTTATCTCTAATACACATTGCTTTTGGTTGGTTTCAAACTTTAATCATAGATAATTAATGCTCACTTCTAGTCAATGCTAAGAAAGTGAAACCTAATAGTTTTGATATTTAATTATCAAGCCCATAAACATCCTCAAGCGAATCTAATTGAAAAGCAAATAAAAAAGACTTTGTTATTGCACAACTATCTCCAATGTGGTACAAAAGAACCAACTACATATTAGACTTACTTATGCATGGTGGCCTCATGGAACCAGAGTGTCCTCCACTGCAGTTCTGTTGAGGATAACACAAGACTTAAGATACAACTGGAAAAGACATTATTCAAAATAGGAATTACACCTGAAAAAGACACCATGATGGGGGTGACATAAAGAAAGACAAAGATTCTTAAGACTCTCTAGGAAAGGATTCACTGGGATTAGAAATGAGACAAGACTCACTGGGGATAAGACGTGATAAGAATTATTCCTTACTTGTTCCCCTTGCCATGATAGCGCTCAAGGGAGGTGTTCTTCATTCTCTCTCTCTCTCTCTCTCTCTCTCTCTCTCTCTCTCTCTCTCTCTTTTTCTTTTTCTTTTGTTAGCCTCTTTTGCCCTAGATGCCTTGGAGAGGTTTTCACCTGACTTGACTACCACATTAATATTGTGCACCAGTGCCCTTGCAGGGTTTCACTGGGCTATGAAGGTTTTTTTTTTTTTTTTTTTAACACAACTTGATTCTTTTACTTGTAACGTCATCTCAGATTTTGCATTATGCTCTTCCAAACCATGATTTCTTTATGTCATACATTCTCCCTTCATTATCAGTGTGAGTTTATAATTATGCCATATTTTGACCATATTGTACGAAAGCATGTCGTTAGATCTAGGAGGATTTTCACATGAAACGAAATTTAAGGGAATGAATAAGGAAAAAAGGAAAATAACTTGGCAAATTAAAATTTATTGAAAATGAAACCTTTCAGAGTTTAAGCTCATGCAAGTCAAGAGCATACAATATAAAAATGCAACTACATGAGAAAAGAAATAAAATTTAAGTAGAATGATTTGAAAAAAAAAAAAAAAAAAAAGACTAAAGAAACTATAAGTAGAATGCATTGAGAAAAGACAAAGCTAAAGGAAAGTTTTATTTCCATTAATTGGAAAAGAAAAAGTCCTTAATATGACATGAAGTCTAACCATATGAGAGGATAAAAGAAAGTTTAGAAGATCTGAAGAAGACCAAGTAGAAAGGAGGTTATATTTTCCCATTGATTGGGGAATGATCTATACCTTACTTGGTTTCATGTGTGAAAAAGCACTAACAACATATAAAAGAAAAAACATGAAAATGGTATGGCCTAAGAAAAGGAACAAAACAAAAAAAGATAGTGTCATTTTCTCATTGACTGTAGCTTCTGAATTGGCTTTTTTTTTTCAAAAACTTTTCTTTTCTTTTCTTTTATTTATTTATTTATTTATTTATTTATTATTATTATTATTATTATTTTTATTTCAATCTAATCGGATCAAACCCTACTATTAGGCCATGACAGCCGTGAACCATTTCACTATCTGGTTCAATCTAATTTAAGACCAAAAACCTCAACGGATCACGATCTTCTTTTGGTCAACTATATCATGACCAAATGATTCGGGGACCTTCTCATTTGTGGACTTCGTATTGGTGATGCACAAACTGGTAAATGACTTGAAATGTCAAATGAACAAATTGATTTATGCAATTAGTGGATTCGAATACTTGCTTTCCTTGACCTAAATCAAAGAAAGACCGTTCTAACGAAAGGTTTCCTTTTGGAAGTTAATAATAAAGAAGGAAATAGGTAATATCAGTCAGGAATGTTCAGAAAGACACCATAGAACTTATGCTTATTTTAGAAAAGAGAATTCCTAAGACAAATGCTCTAAATTCTAAGAGAATATCAAATGCTCAGAAATCCAATCCCTCTTTCTGATGTGTCATTGCCCTTTTATAGCCTTAGACTCGTTACTTAACCGTTTGCAACGTTTGACAAACAGATTGAAAACATTTGATCGAATAGGCGTTTTGATTTGAATATTCAATATCCAAAACGTCTAACTCAATATAATGTTTCAATAAATGCTTTCACAACGTTCGGATTAGTAATGAATATGAGGTTATAAAGTTAATGATATGTTATGTTCTGTATTGATTTAAGTCCTTAAATGTTACAAGATCTTCGAGGATCTTGATAGGACTTATCTCTCTAACCCTTCATTCCTGAAAGTCTGATGTTTATTTCCCCCTATGCTTTAAATAAAAGACTTCGAATTCATTACTTTTGAAGAATAATTAGATGTCAGGGAATGTTCCCTTAATAAATACAATTAAAAATATTATGATTTCGAGATATCATAATAGTTGATGACTATTTCAAAAAATAATCTCGAAATAGCAATACTGTTGTTTTAAATGATTATTTCGAAAGGTCATTTCGATTAGATTATCTCCAAATGCCTAGAATTGTTATTTTCAAATAGAAACCTCAAAATAGTTTACTAACTACCACATTATGTGAGATATTACTTATAATGACGAATTGGCCCTCTCGAGGTGGCTAACCAAAATATGTTATTTTTGTTGGATATTTCGAAGGTTTTCCTTCAAGAATATAGTTTGAATCCTACGTCAAGTAAAACTTCAAACATATTATTAATTTCGAAGTGATTCTCCCGAAATGGGCTTTCGAAATATACTATTATGAAAATATTCTCCCACTGAGGGTGGACTTTCGAGAAGACATTCAGAACTTCGATTATACATTCCTTAGAATGTACATTTACATAGCTGATCTGGCCAGATGTCATATTATTATTGGATTAAATCAATTTTCAAATTGGCTCATCATCAATACTAATGAAGAAGGTAGGGGTGAGGATAAATGGGTTCGGGTTATCGGATAGGTTGATTTTTTTTTCTTTTTATTTGGTAAGAAGGGTTTAGTTGAACTTGACATCTAGAAAACATTAGGATAGCCAACTTAACCCGTTTAAACTGGGACAAGATAAGCCCATAGGTTCTTTATTAGGGTTGTCAACGAGCCGAGCTTGAGCTCTAAAATTAGGCTCGCGAGCCGAGCCTGAGCCCGAAAAAAAGCTCATTATTTTAACGAACTTGAGCCAAACTTGGGTAGGCTCAGATCAGTTAAGGCTCAGCTCAGTTTATATATGTGATTATACGTTCATATTCTTATATCTTATATTATGTATTAATATTAAACACACATATTAACATATTATATTATATATAATTATAACAGTCATTAACTATAATGTTAATACATTTGTATTAATCTAAGCATTTTACGACGTCAATTTTTTATAAGCCGAATTTTTTGCGAGCCGAGCTTTTACGAGCTTGAGCTCTAGTTCGGCTCGGCTCGAAGCCTAAAAACTTTTAACGAAGCTTTGCTAGAGATTTGCGAGCTTAAGCTGAGCTGGGCAAAGCTCGGC
>JAUPMG010173951.1:0-10535 GCA_031762675.1 Pachysandra terminalis
GAATTGACATAAAGTACGTTGGTAAGTTCGCCAAAGAATTCTTAATAAGGACTAATTTGCCCCCTTTAGACAGATATTTAGACTTCCACTTTGCCAACTTCCTTTCCTATCTTTCAATCACCTTGTTCCACACACTACTTGTCTTATAGGGAGCCCCTAATGGAAGGCCCAAATACTCTGAAGGTAAAGAGCCAATTTTACACCCCAGCCACTTCACTAATAGATTCAAATTACCAGTAGCCCCGACCCCAATAATCTCAGTTTAGCCAAGTTAATATGAAGCCCTGACACCGCTTCAAAGCAAATGAGAGTGCGCATCTCAACGCCTTCAGATCAGATTGTCTGTCTCTACAAAGAATCAACATGTCATCCGCAAATTGGAGATGCGAAATACTAGAAGCTTCCTCCTTCACCTTCACACCTTCAATCAAGCCCAACTCTTCCGTTCTACTTATCATTTTACCCAAGCATTCAATCACCATTAGGAAGAGGAAAGGGGATAATGGATCACCTTGTATAAGTCCTTTGAAAGTATTGAAAAACCCATAGCTGTCCCGTTCACCAAAACAGACATCGATCTAGAAGAGATACAATTTTTTATCCATCGAATCCACTTAACCCCAAAGCTCATCCTCTTCATAACAGAAAGTAAGAACTCCCAATTCACGTTATAGTAAGCCTTCTCCAAATCTATTTTGCAAATCAAAGCACTTTTCTTGTCTTTCAAAATTGAATCTATGCATTCGTTGGCAATCAAAACACCATCTAAGATTTGTCTTTCTCCCACAAAAGCACTTTGGGTTTTGGAGATCACACTCCCCGCAATCTTTTTCAGTCTATTCACAAGAACCTTAGCAATAATCTTGTATAAACTCCCCACCAAACTGATAGGATGGAAGTCTTTAATATCCGAAGCTCCTTCTCTCTTGGGGATAAGCATAAGAAAATTCGCATTAGCACTTCTTTCAACATAACCTTCTCAAACAGCTCTTTAAATACAAGCAAGATATCCTCCTTCACCACCTCCCAACAAGTTTTATAAAAGACCAAGGTGAATCCGTCGGGACCGGGTGCTTTATTTCCGTTCAATTCCTTTATAGCACCTAAAATCTCACTTTAGGAAATTTTCAATTCTAAATCCTCCGCTTCTTGAGAATGTAAACTCTCAAACTCCATACCATCTAAAAAGGGTCTATTGAAATGTTCTTCCTTAAACAATTCTTTGTAGTAGTCTTCAATGGCTTCCTTAATCTTCCCCTCCTCTTCTATAACTACCCCATTCACTTCAATTCTTCTGATGGTGTCATCCTATTTCTTGCATTGGCCATTTTGTGAAAAAAATTGGTGTTTTTATCTCCTTCCTTACGCCAAATAGCCCTAGATTTTTGTCTCCAGCAGATTTCCTCCATCTTTGCGACCTTGGCAAGATCCTTTTTAAGTTGCTCCCTCTCCCTTCGCTTCTCTCTACTCATTTCCCCTTTGTCTTCCTTACCATCCAATTCCTGAATTTTTTCCAACAAAATCTCCATCCTATTCTCCACTCTTCCCAGTTTTTCTTTATTCCACTTCTTAAGTTCGCCTTTTAACAATTTGAGTTTTCTGCAAAATACAAAGCTCGCGGAGCCACTAATCACAAAGATTTTCCACCACATACCCACCATAGAAACAAAATTATCTTCCTCCAACTACATATTTTCGAATCGGAAAGGGCACTTTTTATCCATTTTATCCTCATAGATCAGCATAATAGGTGTGTGATCAGAAGTTGCTTTAGGTAATGAAATCGCTTGCACACTAGCAAAGGCATCTTCCCACTCGAGAGACATAAGGAACCTGTCCAACTTTGAATTGATTTGATTATCCTGATTGTCAGAACAAGTATATTCCGCCCCAATCAACAGCACTTCAATCAGAATATTCTGCTCTATGAAGTCTGTGAACTCTGCATATAAGAACTCAAATTACTACACCCTGTCCTTTCCAAACAAAATCTTATAATATTAAAATCCCCACCAGCACTCCAAGGAATATTCCACCCCCTCCTATGATTCTCTAATTCTGTCCACAAAGCCTGAAGCAATCTGTGGTCGTTGGGTCCATAAACTGATGGCACAATCTTTGTCCTCCTCCATTATTCCCCTTTTCAAGCAAGACCACCGAAACAGTAAATTCCCCCAATTCAGAGTGTACCATATCAAACAAATCGTCTTTCCATGCCAACAAAACTCCACCACTGCAGATTTCTGAACCAAACCTACATTCCTACACCCCCATAACTGGGCAAGCACCTCCTTATCCACCCCCTCTAATTTTGTTTCTCGAAACATAATTATGTCAGGATTCCACTCTTTCAAAGCCATCTTAATAATCTTCCTATTATCACTATTCCCCATACCCCTTACATTTCAAGAAAGAATCTTTCTCTTCATCTAAACTCCAACAAACCTTGGACTTTCACCTTACGCATTCTTCTTCCTAATTTCTTCTTCCCTGAACTAACTGTTTCTTTTACTCCCCAACTCAGCTTCTTCAACTCTTTCCTTAATCTTTTATTCCTCACGCAATCCTCCATATTCTTTTTTTTTTTCTATAGCAATGAACAGATTTCTGATTTCGAAATATTTAAACCCATATCTGCTAGTCAACTGTGCTAGAAACCCTAAACCACTGATTTTATTGAAACCTGTGTTTACAGTTCTTCCAAGCTTGAAATCAGAATTCCTATGATTTATCCATCATAAAAAATATTACAGGGTAACTATAAGAACAGCTGTGCCTGGTTGAGGAGAATGAACAAGAAGTATCTTATAAATAAGGTGACTGTAGCCAATATGAAATGTTGAGATGGATGAGTGGAAAGACTAAGAAAAGTAAGATTAGGAACGAACATATATGAGTCATTTAGGTAGCTGCAAAAGGGGACGGAATAGAGTCAATTGTGATGGTTTAGGCATGTTAAGTGAAGGCCTATGACTGGCAAGCAATATGCTGTGAATTAATACAATTTCAAGACTCTAAAAGGGAAAGGGAGAACGGAAGATGAGATCAACATGCTTGAGGAAAGATTTGGAAACGCAAGACTAAGACACAAATAGGGCTTTTCATCTTTTAGAATCATGGGATATGGTTCTTGATGCAGACCCCAACTAGTTGGGAAAAGGCAGTTGATTGATTGATTTATTAAAATACTAAAAACATTGAGCATTTTTCCTATATATATATATATATATATATTGATAACTGATGAATTGTATAAAATAGGAGAAAAGAGATTACAAACTCCATAGCTTAAGAAGAACCCTTCAGCTATGGCAAAAACAGAATAAACATACAACAAAAAAGCCCCAAAACAGAAGCTCCACACCCGTCCGCCACCTTGAAGAGAAAACTGCACAATCAAACTAAAGGGTTTGGAATCCCCTCGAACATATCTCTTCTCTCTCTCCCCCTCCTAGCTAGGGACTCCGCCACCTAATTAGCCCCCCTCGACACGGTTTGGAATGAGATATTCCATCCCCTACACAAGGACCAAGCGAAACGAACAAGATGGATAAACCTCCACTCACACAACTCCTGCCTCAACATCCAAGCCATAATAGAGGAAGACGAACTCTCCACAATCAGATCATGGTGACCCTGTACACTAGCATATCTCAACCTGGCCATGAGGGCCAGCAAACCAGCTCTTTCCACCCCTCCCTCTCCTCCAGGACCAAAGTAAGCAAATAAGGTGCCACCCCCACTCTCACGGAAGATACCACCAACACTCGAAGGACCCGTATGGTCCAAAGAAAGGCCACAAAAGTTGAGCTTATCCCAACCAGAATCCGGGGGAGACCAAACCGACACCAAAGAAAGCGTACAAAAACCACTCCTAGAAATCAAGAACCACTCCCTCAGAATGTCCGTAGCAGAAAGCCCAACAAACTGGCTCTTCACAGACGCCCACGAGGCCACAGACGCCATGATCCCCTCAATCACATATGAAGTCGTAGAAGAAATATCCTGGAAAATCCTCAGGTTGCGCTCTCGCCAAATGTGCCAGAACACAGCCTGAAAGACCAGCCTATACAAAATGTGACCCCTCTCGGCAGGGCCTGGAAAACACCACTGATCCAACATCTCACAAATACCACCCGGCATCACCCACGATCTCCCGATAATCCTCATAAAAAAACTCCAGATCTCAGCAGCCCCAGAACAATGTAAAAACAGATGATCAACAGACTCCTCCTCCCCTCTGCATAAAAAGCACATCTGTGGAGAAAGAGCCATGGACCTTCTCCTTCTCTGAAATCTTCAAGTGTGACTTTTTATATAAGTGAATGAATGTTTTCCCAACTTGATGCAGACATTCCACTTTGTTAATGTGACTGAATGTCTCCCCTTAATTATATCACATTATTCAATCCAGGAAGTGTTGTTGTTAGTTTGTTTTTACTATTTGTTCTAATAGAAATCTTCAAGTGTGACTTTTTATATAATAGGTACACTTTGGACTTTCATTTTGCTTTATATTGCATCTACGCTACTATTGCTACCTTCAATACTCCATTGTCCACTTCCTCCACTTCTGTCAAAAATCACCGTGGGTCCCTATTTATATGAAGTAGAAGCATTACAGGAGCCAAATTACTGTTATTCATTTCCAATAACTGCACTTGAATGACTTTGAATTCAGCTCTTAAGTTACAAAGGGGTCAAAATGCAACATTCCCAGATGCATCACTTCTTAACAGTAGTAACGTGCAAGTGGCATATAAAGAAGGCGATAGGATAACCAAACTAAAAGCTGAAAGAAATGTAGAAAACAGGAATTGTTGAACTTAGCAAGTTGGGTTATAAACTTTCAAGAGAAACATGATCATCTGCAAAACTATAATGTCCTTCCTGTTGATTGAATCTGGGACTTCCGTTAACATGTTCATTCTCAGTGGTTTCTTTAATCAAATAAGGATTACAAAGACAGTATGTAGGAAAACAAGCATTGCAGGAAAATAAAATTTGGTCTTAATTTTATTAACATGGAATACAACACTTATTGTCTATGTCTATCTCAATAGGAAATTGTGCTTTGGTGTTTCTTCAAAAAGAATTAAAATTGGTCTCCTTTTATTTGTTTTTTACTAAGGCAAATTTCATTCTGTCCCTTGAACTTTTCCTTTAATTAGAATTTATCCCCTCAGCTATCTATTAATGTTCATATCCATAAAACAAAAATTGTGTTACAAAGACTACCTCAAATAAAATTTAAGACAAGTTTAAGCTACAAGTGTGTAAGTTGAACGGGCAAAAAGGTTATCTACTGTGTACCTGTATTGAAAATTATCAGACAAATTTCAATATATTCTTTAAAGTATATCCACATTACAATTTCTCCCCTTAACTATCTGCTATATTTCTATTTTAAAGTTTTATTACACTGGCTACCTCAATACATTTTCAGCCTTGAGAATCACCAAATTTAAAAGGCCAAAGAGATTGTGAACATGGTCACAAAGGTTGTTTGTAGTGAGCCAATATGAAGATTTAATTGAAGATGATGCTGGTGCAGCCTAATTGAAGTTTTATATCATTTGAACAATTATGAGTCATATGATATAAGAAGAAACTTTAAATCTCTTCTATCTTATTATTTTGTATTTTTCTTGCCCCGGAAGACCTTGGATTTTCCTAGAGGAAGGTTATCATCACCTTCAAGATGAAAACCACATATGATTATGAGACCTATAAGAAGCTTACACCTCAATACCAGGTCTTAGATTAAAATGGTTAACCAATTTTATCTATTAGATTAAATCAAACATCCAAGCTTTGATGTGAATCTCATTTGAGCCCTTCTGATTGAAACTACTGCACATAATTGGCTAACCATTGTGATTTACAACCTGACAACAGTTTGTGCGCTTCTTAGTTGGCGTAGATGTGAACCTCATTTCAAAGATGAAGGTAACCCTTCTTCTAGGAAAATCTAAGGTCTTTGAGGATGAGGATTCCAAGGTATGAGACAAATACATTTAGAGTTTTTTTATGTCATGGTATTTTAAATTCATGTCGAAACAGAAATAGTTTCACATTAAGGTAAAACCTTTATTAGGCTTCACCACCATCATCAGCTTCTATTGAAATCTTCATAGTGGCCTATTCTAGACCTTGATCATGCTAACAAACTATTTTGGCCATTTAAATTTGATTATTCTCAAGGCTAAAATGTATTTAGGTAGTTAGTGTTACAAAACTTTAGAATAGAGATGTCAATCTATAGTTGAGAGTAGAAATTGGCATATCAACTTACTTTAAGGAAGATAATGAAATTTATCTTCAATTTTATTTAAGGCATTTTTTATAGCAGAGCTTTGGATTTATTTGGTAGAACCGTGAATAGATATAGTTGAAGGGAGAAAGCATGTTAAAAGCAAAATTAAGGGAGAGAAGGAAATTCACCCTTTAATAGTCCAAGTCATTAAAACACTGCCAGTGCTCCCCCTCCTCCTACAGGATATATTTCTGGTACTATCTTAATGATATTGATTCGATGATGGTCGTCGTATGCTGTTGACATTAGCTGTGCAACATAATAGCCCTTTGTAGCTTCTGAGTTCTGATAGGAATCAATGCCTTGTAGAAGTTTTTAGTTTCCTTTTGCTGTTGTGCTTGATTTGGGTGGAAGACGTTGAAATAGGATAATACTATGTCAAGTCCTTGATATTGCGTTAATACAGTAGAAAATGAAAGAACATTCTTGCAATCATGGTTTCAAGGATTGGGCGATACCGGGACCGGACAATACCGGTCCGGTTCCATCCTGCGATACAAAGACTTGTATTGCCGGGTTATGGACTGGCGGTACGGTGACCGGTCCCGCCAGTCCGTGACCAGTTCCGGCAGTCCAGCGACCGGTCCTGCGCCGGTCTGAAATTTTAAAATTTTTTTTTAATTTTTTTTTTTGTTTTCTGTACCGGCCGGTATCAGTCCGGACTCGAACCGGACGGGATCCGTCCGGTGACCAGTTCCAGTCTTTAAAACCTTGCTTGCAATCCATAATCACCTTTACTAAGCACAAGATACTCTGTTGCCTAATATTCACAATGGATGAACAGAAATGCTGACAACAAAGTACTAAAGCATTTCCCTGAAGAAATAATGGCATGCAAAACATTAGCACTTAGATCTCTATCATTGCTTTTCCCAAAATGGGTTCCTTGTGTAGTTATATCTTCATCGGTTTTAGATATTTCTCTTCTGGTAAGTGCTGGAATCATTTTGGTTATTATCGTGTTAAGTATCAGTCACATACAAGTGATACATCAAAAAGCTTTTTCCTATTTGTTCTATCATAAAACAACAAACAAATATGCACTCGTAATGCTAAGTTACACCATATGAATTGTTAAGATATAGCATGCGAATTGCTAGCAGTTTTATAGGCAGCTATTCTTTGGGTGAATTTTCTGACTTCTGCATATTGTTTCAGGCTGTGTTTGGTTAGGCAGACTTTGGGAAAAGAAAGTAAACTCAACTTTAATTTCCTTTTGTTTTCCTGTGCATTTGAAGGGAAAAGTTTTGTGGACTTTGACGGAAAATTCAACTTTTTTGAAAAGACTTTCCTACCGGTCCCACATATTTCTCTCATCCAAACACCCAAAAAGTAGTGGAAAGTTGCATTATACGTTTCTTTCCCTCAAAAGGATGCCTAACCAACCACAGCCTTAGGTTTTATTGATTCCACCTTTTCACATACAATATTGATGCAGGCAGATTGAGATTGACAGTAGATTTTTGGAAACACAATATATAATGGATTACAGCCTTTTGCTGGGTGTGCATTACCGAGCACCCCAACATTTGCGATCTCATGCATCTTACCAGCGACATTTATCGACTGATGGATTGGAAATTGTTGCAGAAGAAGGTACACTTCACATCCCAGTAGCAGTTTTTTGTTAATTGTACATGTAGATCTACCTAAACTTGTCAAAAAGATGAGTATGAAAGAATGGCAGGATTTAGGTTGTACTTGGTTTAGGAACACATGTTGGGTACAAAATAGATGGAAACAAGTAAGGACAACAAGCAGATGGGTTTGTATTAACTTTGCTCCAGACATTCAGGAGCTTACACAGTAATATAAACTATAAAGAAAGACAAGAACATGTGCTTGCAAGACCTGTTTGGAAAAGTCACCGCGAATGAATGAGTGTGGTTAAATCGGTAAGACCTACCGATTTAACCGGTTTAACGTTACCAAGGCGGTAGTTAAGACAAGTTTTACAAATCTGACCGGGTCATTGAATGGTTAGTTTCGTTTACAATGATTTGTATTTGGTATATGGACTATTGATATAATTTTGGGTATTTGAAATATCGGTATATGGTGAATAATTTCTATTTGACACTACATTTTAATATTGTTGATTAAGCACTCAATCGTATTCATCTCAGTTAGAGAGAGAACATATATATAATCTAGAATTAGGGTTAACAGTACAATAAGTAGGAAAGATAAAAGAGATTGGATTATGGGCCTTTCGGCCCATTAGCTATTCTAACACTCCTCCTCAAGCTGGAGCATGTATATTATTCATGCCCAGCTTGTTACAAATATACCCAATCCTATTTCCAGTCAATGATTTAGTGAACACGTCTGCCAGTTGCTCCGCAGCTCTTTCATGTTGCAACGATATCTCTCCACCTTGTAGTTTTTCTCTCACAAAGTGGCAATCAACTTCAATATGTTGTCCTTTCATGAAACACATGATTAGATGCAATGTAAATAGTTGCTTGATTATCACACAACAACATGGACGAATTTTAAGGAGGGTATCCGAGCTCACTAAGAAGCTGTCGCAAATAGATAATCTCACTTGTAGCATGAGCCATAGCTCCATACTCAGATTCTGCACTAGAACGAGCTATCACTGGTTGTTTCTTACTCTTCCAGGATACTCGATTTCCTCCTACAAATATGCAATATCCAGTAGTAAACTTCCGATCACTAGGAGATCCTGCCCAATCTGCATCTGAGAATCCTTCAATGTCCATGTGACCTTGATTGCTATATAACAGACCTCGACTTGGAGTACCCTTAATATAGCAAAGGATATTCAAGACCGCATCCCAGTGAGGAACTCGTGGAGCTGCCACAAACTGACTAGTAATACTCACAGAGAATGCAATATCTGGACGAGTAACTACAAGATAATTTAGTTTTCCAACAAGACGTCTATACCTCTCAGGATCATCAAATAATTCCCCATCCTCTGGAGATAGTTTCACACTAGAAGCCATAAGAACATCAGATGGTTTGGCATCGATCATTCCTGTATCACGCAACAAGTCCAAAGCATATTTCCTTTGAGACAAAGAAATTCCATGATTACTTCTGGCAACTTCCACACCCACGAAGTACCTCAAAGGACCAAGGTCCTTGGTTTGAAATTGACTCTGTAGAAATGATTTCAGAGAAGATATACCTGTAGTATCACTGCCTGTGATGACAATGTCATCCACATATACCCCCAAGAGGATGCTCCCAGTATCAGACTGGCGAAAGAAAACCGAATGATCCTTGGACGCTCTTTAGAGACCAAATTTCAACACTACCTCAGTGAATTGTCCAAACCAGGCCCAGGGTGATTGCAACAAAGTCGGGCGGTTGCTCCAAATAAACCTCTTCCTGCAAATCACCGTTAAGAAATGCATTCTTAACATCCAACTGATGTAAGGGCCATCCAAATGACACGACAAGAGATATAATAAGCCGTACCGAGGCTAACTTCGCAACTGGTGAAAAAGTGTGTATAGTTCACACCATAAGTCTGAGTATACCCCTTACCAACTAACCGAGCTTTGAGACGAGCAACAGATCCATTGGGGTTCATCTTAACCACATACACCCATTTGTATCCAATCGATTTTTTGCCAGAGAACAAGGGTACTAAATCCCATGTTTGATTCGTCTTAAGAGCTCTCATCTCATCTAACATAGCCGCCCACCACCCGGGAGAAGATAAGGCCTCAGACAAAGAACGAAGGATCGAAACAGCATCCAATGTCGAAATAAATGCCTGTAGAGTCGGCAACAGGCCTGCATATGAAATCGTGGCTGATACAGGATAGTTGGGACAGTTACGACGACCCTTCCGAACAGAAATAGGGAGATTAAGATCAGCCGGTGGATTAGTCAACAAGGAGTCCGATACAGTAGAGGGCAGCTCAAGTTCAGCTACAGGAGATGACCAAAAATTCTGTGAGAGCCATGAGCATACGTCTGAACAGGAGGACTAATAGGTGTGACAGATGTACTCGGAGGAACTTGTATGAGATCATATAATAGGAACTCATCGAGGTCGGACAACTCAGACACTCGAGGACGACAAAGGGAATGAGAATGGAGGAGACTCACTAAACACAACATCAGAGGATACCAGATATCGTCCCAACTCAGGAGAGTAGCATCGATAGCCCTTTTGTGAACGAGAATAACCAAGGAAAATACACTTTAACGATTTCGGATCAAGCTTCATCACTTGGGG
>JAUPMG010173962.1:0-10534 GCA_031762675.1 Pachysandra terminalis
CCCACCCCCCCCCAACAATTGTTCTTGGGGAGTTGTTTTTTTTTTTTTTTTTTTTTTTTTGCGTTTTATTGATGTATTAAGGTGTAAGTAGGCCTCAATTATGCTCATCTAGGAGTTGAGATCAAAATTTCATCAAAAAACTAAGATTTCGCTTAATTTTCTATTTTTTCCTCATATGTCGCGACATGTTGTGAATGTTGCAGGTCTTACCAGTTTGACATATCGACATTGCAAGCCTTGATGGTGGCAAATGATTTAAACTGGGGCAGTTTGATAGATAACCACCACATAGCAATAACAACAAAATGCCTTATGCCAATTGGTTAGGGTTAGTAACACAAATCTTGTTCCGTCATTCCAATCTATCAAAAACCACATCTTCAGTTTGGACATGTACAATAAATAGTTTCTGATCGATTTTATCTTTGTTCTTTTTGTCTTCCTCTCCAGCCCAAATCTAACTGGGACAATTCAATTTGAATCAGATCCATATTCAATTTAGAAATACTTTGTTGCAGGAATGATTTTCAAGAGCCAACACAAAAGTTAGTGGTATTCACTAATTAATATAATGAAGGTGTTGATGGCGGACCTTAATTAATCTCCCATCGTTTAGCTTTAAAAGGCTTTCATCTCAAGCTGGTTTAAATTCTCTCCCGAACATATTATTACTAGTCTATACTACTATCTCAGAAATACATTTTCAGGCATTGTCGTAAGAACTCTTGCCATAAACACAGAACCATTTAACGCCAAACTCGATAATGATATTACATGAGGAATGGACACAAAAAAGAATATATCCTGACCAACACCTCAAACATATAACACATACCTGGTAAAGAGCAATATGCATGATTTATCATTGGCATCACTAAACATTACTCTGCATTACAAAAAAAACATAGAGTGCCCTTTCTAATGACCATTACTTTGCGTCACAAAAACACAGTAATGACCATGATATTTACCCGTACACCAGCAAGATGTCTAATTCTTTTTTACTAATGACAAAAGAAATAATTTGCGCGTTAATGAAGATGTCTAATATATATATATATATATATATATATATCACATTATAGTACTCTGGCTGACCATCCAAAGGTCAATTTTATGCCTCTTGGCATTACAGGCTAATTACCTCAACTCGTTAATCACATGTTATTATCTCTCAGTGGGCTAACCACCCAGAGATGGTCAACTCGTCATTCATATATATTATTATCTCTCAGTCGGCTAACCACCTCGAGATGGTTAACTCGTCATTCACATGTTATGATCTCTCAGCGTGCTAACCACCCTGGGATGGCCAACTCGTCAATCACATGTTATTATCTCTTGATGGGCTGACCACCCTGAGATGGTCAACTTGTCATTACAAGTTATCTCCTAGCACTCTCAGCGGATATTATATTTCAGTGGGCTAGCCACACCAAGAAGGCCAAAATGTCAATACGTATTATCTCTCAATTTTAACCACCCCGAGATGGCCAACTTGTCATTACACGTTATCTCTTAGCGCTCTTAGTGCATATTATATTTCAGTGTACTTGCCACCCAGAGATGGCCAATATGTCAATATGTATTATCTCTCAGCGGGCTAACCACCTCGAGATGGCCTTTTTTTTATTTATTTTTTTTATTATGAGTCATCTCTCAATGCTCTTAGTGCGCATTATCTCTCAACGGATTAACTATCTTGAGATATCCAAATTCATCATTACATATTACATCTCAGTGTTTTCATCACAACAGAACAACTGCTACAGGATAATCAAATCTTCAATACATCTTATCTCTCAACATTCTTAATATTTTCTCCTTGGCAAGGAAAAACTTACATATTTCTCATCATATCAATTCCAAAGACGGTATCCTTAAAAAAATCGAAACATTAAATGTTCTGAAGTTTCTGATGACGTAATTACCTCAGTTCTATTACTTCTATAAAGGAGAATCTGACATATCTTAAGAGTAATGAGATCAGAGAAGGGACCATTGTATCAAACGGGCCGTTAAACACACATTACTTAACATGTGTCAAGTGGGTCATCGGTTAAAGACAATCTCATGAACATGAGATAGAGTTGTCATTTAATTCTCAATTTCATTCACGTGTCATAACTGTAGACACATCCCCTTCTTCATGTCTCCATATAAATAGGAGAAGGGCATGAAGAGAAAGGGATCCGAACTTGAACGTATTTAGGTTCATACATACTCTCTAAGGTCCTCTTCTATGTGTATGTGCCTTATCCAACCCACCACCCCTCTTAAGACTTTTTCACTCTTTCATTACCCTATTGTAACAGACAGAAAAAACACCGATGGTAGTCCGATTGTTGCATCAGTTTAGGTTATCTTTGGACAATCTTGAACCCCAATCTTAGCTGGGTTTGTTGTTGCACTAGTTCTATTGGTCATTTCTTATTAAGTAGCTTAAATCCAGTATCAACATTTTGGCGACTCTGTTGAGGAGCTTATAATTGTTCTTTCTCTATTTTGCCATCATGCAACCCCTAGTACTTCTGGAAGCCATTCTCATGATGAGGATGATTACAACAAACCTAACTTTCCTTTGAAGAATCCTCCTCCTCTTTGGCAACCTGATCCTTTGCAGGTCATTCAACCTATGATGGAAAAGATAAAAGAGATGCAAGCCCAACTTTTGACCATTTTGGCCAACTCAATCATCCCTTCTCTTCGAACCACTAGACCACAACCACTATCACCACCTGTTATGGAATCATATCCATCTCAAGTCACTTCACCTCAAGTTACTCATGCTTCAAACTTTATCCTTATAGTTCCCCCTACACCATCTGCTCATGTGGGACAAGCTACTCTGGCCAATATTGTTGTTGTCCTAAAGAGAGACCGAGCACAAGATCTCAGATGGATAAGCAGTGATTTTAAGTCTCCCTATACATCTGAACTATTGAATAAGCCTTATCCTAAAGACTATGTGAGTCCCAAATTCCCCAAGTTTACTAGCCGAACAGGTAATGTGAAAAAGCACATTGTCAGATTTATTGATGCTCTGGGGGCTTGTGCTGGAGACTACAAGCTTAGGCTTAGAGAGTTCTTTAAGTCTTTTGTTGACTAAGCCTATACCTGGTATAGCAACCTCGAGCCAAACTCCATACGTACTTGAGAAGAGCTTGTTTCTCTATTTCATCAAAAGTTCTTCATTATTGAAGAACGTCTCATCATCATTGATTTCAGTAGAGAGAGACAAAAATATTTAGAGGATCTTATTGAGTATGTTTTTCGTTTTTGAGGTCTCGCTATGGATTGTTATGAGATTGTTGCTGAAGAAAAGTTCGTCCAGATCTATATCAATGGCATGCTTATTGATTATCAAATTTTCTTGGAGAACTTAGGAATCACCAATTTCGCTTGGCTCCATGAGACAGCCAAAAGAACCAAGTCATCTGTCCCAAAGTTTATTGAGAAAAGGAGACAAGAACGTCCTCGTCTTCAAGACCCCATTACTACTTAAGTTACTGATGAGGCACCTGCGGCAAAGAAATACAAAGCCTATGAAAACCACCCAGGCCACCACCTCCACCTATTCCCTGCACCTTCCAACAATTTGATGCCTTGCTGGAGAGCTTGATCAAGGACAATCATATTGTTCTTCCACCAGTAGCCAAGATTCCTACTGCTGCAGATATGAAAGTGTCCAATTATTGTAAGTTTTATCGTTTGAAAGGACATAAAACCATTAATTGTTTTGCTCTTAGTCGTCTCTTCCATGCTCGGTTAGCCATTGGGGAGATAGAATTTCCTGTTGAAAGAACTGCTCACCAAGACCCTCTCCCAAATCACAAGGGAAAGGAGATTGCTAATGTTATTGTGCAAGCTTTAATTGATGAAGGTCCTAGTGAAGACGTTCGGGACTGACGGTTCGCAAAGGTATTACAGAATACTTCTAAATTTTAGAATTTCTGTGTTGATATGGGATTTTCTCCTACTATTTTGGTAGAAAGTCACCTCAACTATCTTATTTATCACTAGAGAATGTGGTGAAGAGTGCTTCATGATGGATTCTGCTTTTAAGAATACATCGAGATCCTGATGAAGATATGATGGCTCCTTATCCCGACCATAATCGTCCAGTTTATGTTAATGCAATTATTCATAGAGTTGATATAAGGAGATCTCTCCTCAACCCAGGATCTTCTGTTAATCTAATGCCTCTTTCTACTTTACTAGCCCTTCGGATATCCAAGGAGAAGCTTGTGAAGCAGACCATTCTTTTGACTTGATGAGTTTCCACTTCCAAACGTGGATATTCTCTCGATGCAGCCGCTGTGAATGAAATGTTCTCTTTCATGGATAGTTATAGTGGATATAATTAGATAAATATGGATCCCCTCAATGTTGAGAAAATATCATTCAGGACTCCCCTCGGCAATTTCTATTATACAGTCATGCTCTTCAGATTAAAGAATGCAGGAGCCACTTACCAACGGGGTATGACTATAATTTTTCATGCCATATTACATAAAGAGGTTGAAGATTACGTGGATGATCTTGTAGTCAACTCCAAACATCGAAACTATCATTTTGCTACTCTTGAGAAACTTTTCCAAAGAGACAGAGAATACAACTTGAAGATGAACCATTTGAAGTGTGCTTTTGGAGTTTCTTCTGGAAAAATTCTTGGATTTTTGGTGCATCGTCATGGAATCAGTCTCGACCCTACTAAAGCTCGTGTTGTTCTAGAAATGCCTTCACCAAAAATGAAGAAGGAATTGAAGACTTTCCTTGGAAAGGTATCTTATATCTGAAGGTTCATACCTGGTCTCTCAGTGCACATTGTTCCTTTAATGCCTTTACTCAAGGTGAATGCTTCTTTTAAATGGTCCAGCAAATATGAGGACGCATTCCAGAAATTTAAGAAAGTGACTTCTCATCCTCATACTGTGATTGCACCAGTTCAAGGGAGACCCCTAATTTTATATTTGGCCTCAACTGATGGAGCTATTGGGGGCTTCTTGCTCAAGAAGACAATGGGGAATTGAGAGGTCTATGTATTACATAATTTTTTCGCTCCGAAGCTCAGAATTGAGGTACCCAAGGGTTGAGAAGTCATGCTTAACCTTGATATATGTCACTCAGCAACTAAGACATTATTTACTTTCTCATCGAGTTCAGCTCGTTACTTAAGATGACCCTGTCAAATATTTACTTTCAAGATCTATTTTAATTGGGCATACTGTTAAATGGCCTTTTGCAACGTTCTAAGTTTGATATCACTTGCCATCCACCCAAAGCAATCAAGGGACAAGCAGAAACTGATTTGTTTACATCATTCTAGACCAATGAAATAAATGATCCTATTGAGCATGAAGAGATCATGGAAACCTAAAATGAACAATATGAGCCGCATTTTTATGATTCTTCAATTGATAGTGGAGCATGTGCTGGAATTGAACTTATTTCTCCATATGTATAGGGGTATCCTTTCTCTTTTAAGTTGGAATTTCCTTGTTCTAATAATAGGGCCGAGTATGAAGCATTTCTACTCGGACTTAAGATTACCAAGGACGATGGGATCCAAAAACTTTACATATATAGATATTCAAAGCTAGTGATAGATCAGCTCAAAGGAGAATTTGCTGTTAAGGAGCTTGATTTTGTATCTTATCGAACGAATATCCACAAGTTGCTTTCGTTCTTCGTAGAGGTTGAATTAGATCACATAAGAAGAACAGAAAATGCTCAAGCTGATGCCCTTGCTAGTTTGGCTAGCAAGATAAAAGTAACTGAAGATATGATGGATCTTCTCCTCGCCAAAAGGACATCACCATCAATTCAAGATTAAAACATAAAAATAATTGATGATCCTAAAGATTGGAGAACTTCCATAACTCAAGACTTGCTCTGTCGAGGGGAGAACCCCAAAACTACTTTAAAGTTTTGGCAAAAGTTATCATAAGAGAATGTGTCATATGATATAAAGATCCCAATGGTGCTTTATTTTGATGCTTAGGACCTCAAGAAGCAAAGGAAAAAGTCCATGAAATGCATATTGCCTATTGTGGATCACCTAATCATATTTCTTTATATAAATGACTTCAAAGATCAGGAGTTTACTAGCCTACCATGGCATTTGATGCAACACAAACTCAGTATTCATAATCATTTTGTTAAGAGCTGTAGATACCTGAAATGTGGGATAGGGGGTCTCACAAAATGAACACGTGTCAGAACGAATTGCTTGTGTTCATGACGACCAAGATGAAAAAATCCCATTGTCATGAGTCCCATAGTGTTTCAAATTCCCATGACGATCAGATTAAAAATCCCATCGTCACGAGTCCCACGGCGTTTCAAACGCCTATGACGATAAGATTAAAAAGCCCATCGTCATGAGGCACACGACGTTTCAAACGCCCATGATGATCAGATTAAAATCATCGTCATGAGACCCACGACGTTTCAAACGCCCATGACCATCAGAAAGAAAAACTCATTGTCACGAGCATCTCAGCACATCAAATTGCTTATGACGACCAGATTGAAGAACTCTCATTGACATCAATGCTGAAAACTCGTCGAAAGTGCTAAGGTTCAAAAAACCTCGAGAGCACCTAGACAAAACTCTCTGAAAATGTTAAGGTTCAAAAACCTCGAAAGTATTGAAGTAAAAAACTCGTCGAAAGTGCCAAGGTTCAAAAACCTCAAAAGCACCTTGACAAAACTCGCTGAAAATGCTAAGGTTCAAAAGCCTCGAGAGCATTGAAGCAAAAACTAGTCGAAAGTGCTGAGGTTCAAAAACTTCGAGAGCATCTAGACAAAGACTCGTCTCGAGAGTGCTAAGGTTCAAAAACCATGAAAGCACTAAGATGAACCGTCTTGACAGTGCTAAGGTTCAAAAACCTCGAGAGCACTGAGACAAACAGTCTCAAAGGTACTAAGGTTTAAAAACCTCGAAAGTATCAAGACTGGATGATCTCAACAAGTTTCAAGATTGAAGTAGCTCAAACTACATCTATGATGCTGATCCCTGTTGCCTATACTGTGGCATCACCAACGTACACACAGAGGGGGAATTAGATTTGAACAGAATTGAGGGGCGTGAGGATCACCAGCTCCTTGATATGTCGTAGGTTACACATGGTGTTACGGTTCCCGGTGGTGAATGTGTAATTCATAAACGTAACTTTGGATTGGTCCACCAAAGAGACTAGAGTAGTTGTTCGTGCTACCCCAGGTTAGAGTCTTAACACCGTTAGACATTTCCTAATAGATTCTTAACTGTAACGGCCCGAAAAATTTCGTAAATCTAGAAAGGGTATTTTGGTCATTTGGCATGTGAACGAGTTTAGCGAGGTGAGATTTTCCTATTAGAGGGTGTATCATGGTACGAGAGCCCCAAACTTAAAACTTAGTCTTAATACCTCGAGAGTTGGGTTAAATCACTAATTAAGTGAAAACCCATAATGTGCAGAACCAAATTGGTCCTTAATTTAAGTTAAGGAGTATAAATACTCCTTATGTCTCATAACCCTAAAAGTTTTGGCTGAGATTTGAGAGAAAGAGAGAGGAGAGGAAACCCTAGAGCATGGAGAGGGTTTTTCGTCATCAAGGCCAGGAGGAAGAAAGAGCTTGGAGAATGAGGAACCGAAGGAGCACACCAACAATGGATGGAGCACGAGGAAACCACGACATCAACAAACCAAGGTGAGTAATCTTGCGGGTTCTTCGGTCCACCGACGATGTATAGGAGGTTTGGAGAAGATCAGATAACCCAGAATCGCATCTATCGGCGGGTTCTTCGGTCCACCGACGGACCCACCGACAGATAAACTTTGGAACCTTCGGTCTGTGGGTGGTCGGTCCACCGGCGGAACGAGTTTGGTCAGGTTCGTCGGTTAACCGACGGGTTTGTATAGGAGGTTTTTGTCGGTCCACCAACGGGACCCACCGACGAAATTAGGTGCAGGGGTGGTGTCTGTTGGCGAGTTTGTCGGTCCACCGACGGGGTGGTCAGTGAGTTAGTTGGTGGTACCGACAGCATCCACTGACCATGTACAGTGTGGCCTTCAGGGCCCAGTTTCTTCAGCACCAATGTCCTCGTATTTTTATTCTCCATTTACTTAAGATATTACATGTAAATAAGCTAACACCCCTCCTTTCAAATCCAATAAAAATACTCCCAAACCCTAATTTTGATTGTATAAAAAGTAAACTCTTGGGTTTTAGTACAAATTTCGATTTTCAGGACTCTTTTCAAAGACACCGCTTTTGAGTTGGGGCACTTTTAACCAACCTTTGAGGCCCCTAATAATTTGTAAAATCTAGTTACATCATATTAAGACTAGATGTCCAAGGTCCGATAAGAAAAGTGTTGTTTTCTGGACTCTAAAAATGTTTTCCAGACTTAGACTTCCAAACTGCTACCGTCTCAACCTTGCTTTTAGACTGTTTGACTTCTTAAATGCTCTGAATACGTAGTAATGGTTGATTATGACTAAGGAGTGTATGTGTGTAGTTGTTTGGAGTTTGGGATTGGATGGCTACCAGTGGGTGCCACCACTATGACTTTAGGACTGCCTGGCAAGGCAAGGGAACACATGTATAGCCTGGGGCTTACACGAGACCCCAAGGACTGTGTGGATTGCTGTGACTAGTGTGTAGGTGATTGATGTGGTCGGTGGTTCCTAGAAACCCATCTAGACCTGGACCTTGATTTGTAGAATGGTATGTGAGACTAGGTGCACATAGGTACCCTAGTAATACCTAAGATGTTAATTGACTATGATATAAGTCTCCACCATATATAATGAGAGAAATCGAATTAATGAGTTGCATGTTATATATAGATATATAACTTCAAATCAAGTGGTAAGATATCGATCGAGGTAAGGTCAAAACCTATTTGTATGTGAACAATTCATACACGTAAGTGATAAAGTACATAAGGCATGTCACTGAATGAGTAACACATAAGTATACAAACATGCGTAGCTGTTAACCACTTATGAGAGTGAATTGAATACCTTGAGTAGACTTGGGGAGATAAGAATATCCCCAACGAATGATTGAGCATAGTAGTGTGAATGATGTTGGTGTGTTGGTGAATGATCGCTCATCCTCAATTAATCGAGGATGTAAACCATTCATAGAGAATGTATGAGTGTGCATGTTTATGAATATACATATCTTATGGCATTGTGAAGTAATGTCAGTGATAACCCTAAGTGTTCTGCATTACTTGAATCATGATGCATGCTATCTATTATAATGAGATGAATTGGAAATGATTATGTAGGATGTTTATGTCAGCCAATGAGCACGAGGCATAGTACTGCGATGATAAGGTAAATGATGTAAGTCCTTGAAAGCACATGGTTGTGTTTATTTATTTTATTTAAGAATAAGCATGAGATGTGAATGTAAGTAATGATACTTTTGCTCTTTCTTTGCTAGTTCTGGTATACGTTGATGTTGTGCTTCGATATGATTAGAATGATCGATGTTTACTTAGCTGTGATTATTTGTATACACATCATGTAGCTGATTGTTAATTGCATGCATCTAAAGGCCATTCATGCATGGTGGGTCCTTATGGAGACTCAAACCCTAGACTTTCCTTGGCTTCTGATAAGTGTTTAACACTTGCACTTTTGGACTTATTACTGATGTTTATTAGTCTTATAGAGATGTTAATGAGAATGAATTAATACATTTATATTGTTTTGAAGGTTTAATAAAGATAAGGAGAAAATGGCTTAAATTAAGTCATTTAAAGCTTCAATGGGATCAAGCTTCATTGCTAATGATCAAGGCCTCATTTCAAGCCTAATTATACCTTGAAGCCCATGTAGAAGACCCACGGTGGAAGCCCAAGCAAAGCCCAAAAGAACAAGTCCAGAATCAGCCCAGAACCAGGCCCAAAGATACACTACGATCGAGCACAGTTAGATGCGATCGATCGCATTTGCGATCGAGCGGAATTGCCAGTTACATCACAAAGGAGCTTTCAGTAATTTGGCCATAACTCCTTCAATTTAAGTCCGATTGAGGTGATTTTGGTGTCGTTGGAAAGCTAAGAAAATGATATACAACTTCTATGAAGACACGGAATCCTAAATCGAACCTTTTAGATGTCCTATTTGCGATAGGAGATGGAGCTCGTGAATTCTCAGATTTGGAGAAAATCAGCAGTTCTTGTAATTTCGAGGAGTTTTGGGTTTCGTTTGTGATTTATCTTATCTCTTTTTGGATAACTTTGAATTAGGATTGTGTTAGAGCTCTAATGGTAATAGGATTAGGAGTGTGCATGGAAGACTATGTAAAGGATTAGACGTTAGTTTTAAGAGAATTAACAATCAGTTAGTGAGTAGGGAGTTCATAGATTAGAGATTAGAGAATAGAGTTTCTGACATTTGACGAGCCGGAAGGAGTAGCCTCTTTTACATCCCTATAGAAGATCAACGACTATGATCAGCTAAACTTCCTGGTGAAGTATTAATGTAAACTCTAATTCTTTTTATTATGGATTAATCTCATGTTT